>JAOPHQ010005791.1:12500-62988 GCA_030340625.1 Merluccius polli | reverse complement strand
ACATGCAGCTGCAGAATCAGCAGCAGCAGCAGCTGTCCACGCACACGTCGTACGCCGCCGCCTGTCACCGGGATTACGAGAGGACGCGCGGCGGCGGCGGCGGCGACGAGGTCTTCGCGGACAAGGGGGTCTTCAGCGCGCCCATCAAGCAGGAGTCGGACTGGAGCGACAGCGACATGTCGTCCTCCCTGCCGTCCCAGATCGAGGCGTGCGCCCGCACGGCGGTCACCCTGCCCACCTGCACGGGGCAGCCCACCCCGCCCACGACCCCGGAGCCGCACTCGGCGGTCAACTCCGTGAGCTCGTCGCCGCGCAAGGCGGGCGGCCGCGAGAAGGGGAAGAAGTCGGTGGACCGGTACAGCCAGGAGTACCGGCAGCGGCGGGAGAGGAATAACATCGCCGTGCGCAAGAGCAGGGACAAGGCGAAGCAGCGCAACGTGGAGATGCACGACAAGATGATCGACCTGGGCGCCGAGAACGAGCGGCTGCACAAGACCATAGAGCAGCTGACGCGGGAGCTCAGCGGCCTGCGGGACTTCTTCAAGCAGCTCCCCAGCGCCTCGTTCCCGGGCGCCGCCGCCGCCGCCGCAGGCCATCGGTGAAACTTTTTTTTTTACAAAAAAGAAAAACATTTTTTTTTTGAAAAGAAAACGAAAAAAAAAGAGAGAGCGAGAGAGAGAGAGAAAGAGAGAGAGAGACAAAAAAGCCATACCTCAACAGACTTTTTTTTTTTTGTTTACCATCTGTAACAGATGTAATTTTTTTAAGCTTAACCATAATGGCACTGGAAATATTTGACATTGCTGCCATATTCTTTTGTGGGAAAAATGTGTCGTCTTTTTTTTTGTTTTTGTGTTTGTTTTTGTGTTTTTTTTCAATATTAAATTATTTTACCACTGCATTTACATGGTACACCTGATACGGTACCTGTTTTATAATTCTCAACTTTGTATAAGAGCCAGAGCATGATCTTTTATAGTTTGTATATTAAACATTTGTCTATGGAATCTATAATAAAATTTATTACAAAAAACAACCAAACTGTAAAGTAGCCTTTTCTGTTGGTTCTCTAGGACCTTGGGGATATATGAGGCTCAGGGTGTTTACCTACTGGGGGAGGGCGGGAGGGAGGGAGTTGTGTTTTTCATAAAAGAAACTTAAAACAAAACCCTCAAAACGCACACTTTTTAAATCTGCTTTATTTACACAGTAAACAACACAAACTATCCAGCCGGAATACAAAGAGGTAGATGCAGAATATTTAACTTAATGAAAAAGAGAGGGAGAGGGAGAGCGAGTCGGGGGCGTTGTCGGGTTTGACAGCACGTTCCCGAATCACCTCTGGGAACCACGTGGGTCCTTCTGACAGGGAAGGGCTCTGCCGCTCTCCCCTTGGGCTGTCAACTCCTGGTCCACAGGCTCACTTATCATTAACACACAAACAAGTCCTTGTGTCTCTTCAACCCCCACCACTCCTCATTCACTTCTACACAACGACGACATGTGGGGCTCACAGGGAGGCCTGCGAAAGGGGGCTGAAGTAGGGGTGTAGTGCAGGGTGGGGGGACTTGAACCAAGGCCTAGTGCGCAGCCAGCTGAGGGCCAGAGGATTGATTTCACTAGCTCCTCCGACGGCCCCTCACAGGCTAATTTCTTCCACGCCGATCCAGAGCGCCGGCGTCCTGCTGACGACACGGACGAACACGGGGATGGGGCCCACCGCCTTCCCCAGGACATGTTCCACCTCGTAACCTGGGAACTGAAACAGATGGCCTGTCATCCAGGGGGGGAGGGAGAGCGAGAGAGCGAGGTTGAGAGAGCGAGAGAGTGAGGGTGAGAGAGTGAGGGTGAGAGAGCGAGGGTGAGAGAGCGAGAGAGAGCGAGAGCGAGAGAGAGAGAGCGTGCAAACTCTGGTCTACAAGATCATTAGCTCCATTCAACGCTTACTGAGTTACAAGTTGGAGAAATTATATATTTTTTTTCTTCACCACAAAAGATGTGATTTTAAGATACCCTTAAGTGTACCATTTACCGTAAGCACATTCAAACCGCTTCCGTCATGGTTAGATACATGGACATGTTCCAAATGTGTAAAAGTACTAACGGTGCGTCAGCGCCATATCAGTCTCCATTGTCAAACCCGATTGGTCAGTGGATGTAATTTAGGGCTTGGGCGATAACTCGGCAGGTCATAAAAAATCTTTTATTTCTGAAAAGTGAGTCCGGTCTTTTTTGATGTTGTCCCCGTACCGACTGGCCTTTTTTTTAAATCAGTATCTGGCATCACCTGATCGGATGACCAGGATGACAGAGTACATATTTACAGAGGACCCGGTGCACGGTACAGTCCCAGTCAGAGGCAGGTACAGGTTACATTATACAACAACCCACCTCGTTGACCTGGAGGGCTGCAGCGTTGATGATGGACTGGATTGTATTTTGCTGCAGCTGTTCGGGAGGAGAAAGGGAGGAGGAGAGGGGAGGTTGTGGTTAATTATATATTTTGATGACTCAAGGTGTGACTAACCACCTTTCCAAGTAGTTTATCGAAACATTTGTAAGATACATGATCAGAACGAAATTGGTCTCCAAGGAATTGAAAGTCTTCTGAAATACTTTTTTTGTTATATTTTAAATAAATGATTTAAATTTTACCACATGGCTGTATATATGGCGGTTATATCACACATACCATGTAGCCTATCCTTTTAAAGGAGAATTTGAAGTTGTCGTGGCATAAAACCAATGATGTTGATATTTACCAATCAAGACTGGATAGTCTTATATATAACATACAACATATACATATAACAATGGCATAGCTGTCGGTGCTGAATTATTATTTTCCTTTTAATCGTTTGTTTAAATTGAAAATCCAATCGAATCATTAAGTTAAAATCGAAAGTCAAATCGAATGGTGGATTTGGAGAATCGTGACACCCCTGCCTATACCACATTCTGCTGGTTGCAATGGATACGGGCACCCATCACAACGGAAAGTGTGTGTGTGCTTGTGTTCTTCGGTTTTCACAGCTTGTTGATCGACATTTTATAAGTGAGGTTGCGAAGCAAGCCACAAAATTGTTATTCTGTGTCTTATTATTAGTGTGGTTGCAAAGCAAGCCACACAATTGTTATTTGTGGTTGCAAAGCAAGCCACACTAATGTTATCATGTTTGTTTTGTTTTTATTATTCTTCCGCCTCATTTTCCATAACCATCTCCTCCTGCGGGATCAACACCAAACCAATGGCAAAGAAATTGGGCATATATCAGTGCAGTGTGCCATTACTTTTAGTTTAGTAAAACCTTAAAAAAACCTTGAAAAATGAACTGTAAATACAACCAAATTTGGTACACACGCTCCCTAGAAGGTCCTGACCAAAGTCACTTTTTGTTTTTGGATTCAGTTGAAAATGGCTGAGTTATGCGCAAATACAATTATGCAAATGAGCCGGCATTATTCAGTCAGTCACAAGTCCGCTTCAGAGTAGTTGAGGGACTTAACCTTTGGTGGGCACTTTAAGGACATCCCTCTTAGGTAATGTGGGAAGTTTGGTGTCAATAGCTCAAAAAATGACATCACAGTGTCAACCATTGTTGCAGGTGCTCACCGAGCAATTTTTGTATAATGGAAGTCAATGGGGAGAAAACGCTGACTTCAACCCCTCCGAAGGTGAGCAACTCAGAGTTGTCAAACTTGGTACACATATAGAAACCACACCTAAGCAGGTCTCCAAAAAGAAGTACCCCGCCCCGTTTGACAAAACATTCGGAAACTTATTTAACATGCTGAATATTTTTGCCGTCATCACCCATAAGGTCCGTCCGGATAGATTTTTCTGTATAAAGTAAATAAACCCAAATGACAACATTTGGTGCGCATGCTGCTTAAATGTACCCGACCATAAGTTATATTTTATCAATCGCATATCTATATAATCAATCATAAATCCGCTTCAAAGTGGCCCTGGGACTTTTTTTTGTGCATGTCTGTGTCTCTCTGGAGTTTCCTTGGCTGAACTTTACAACTCACCTTAACTTTGACGGTCCCATTACTCATGGGTGAAGCCAGTGTTACTTCTAGCTGCAGCCTCAAGCTGGGCGTCCGCACCTCCGAGTTACACGCCACGCAGTGGTATTTTGGTCTGCAGCAAGACACACATCAGCCATGATGACAGTATGACTGCTGTGAATAACACCCCGTTAATGTTGGACTGGGATCTATATATGTGTGTATCTATATGTGTTGTGTATATACACTTATACACTTACGGTTCCCCAACACCCGCCACCTCCAAGCGGTCACTTCCACAGAGACTGCAGGCAGGCCAGCAGCAAGCTGTGCTCTCATCCACGCCAACTATCACTCCTGGGCCAAAAAACACATGTAAACATACATATCACACACAAACACACAGACACACACACACATGATCATTCTGGAAAAAAACACCAGGCAGAAACTCGCTAGTCATGCACTTTATCAGTTTTTATATTTCATCTGGGTATGCATTTGACAGGGAGCAAGAGAGATATCGCATTTCAACGAACAGTCGACAAAAACCATGTTGATGTATCATTTGTGTGTGTGTGTGTGTGTGCGTGCATGTGTGTGTGCATGTGTGTGTGTGTGACTGAGTGAGTGTGTGTGCATGTGTGTGTGCGTGCATGTGTGTGTGTGTGTGTGTGTGTGTGGGAGATAACAGCTCACATTGCATTTTTATCAAAGATTTCAGTGATAAATAAAGCAGAGATGTATGTACTCCCCAAATAACTTGACAACCCGAGTAGCAACCTGACAAACATAAACGCAGGGCCTGTAAGCCAGAGTGCAACACTGATAAAAACACATTCCGTGCCCTGGTCTTAATATATTTCTCATTTATTTCTTACTGCCACTGGCTTCTTCCCGAAGACGCAGTTCACTAACAAGCACATACTTTTGTTTTGTTTTCCAGCCACCTGACTAAACATGCGTGACCAGCGAAGCCAGAATCAAGAGTTCACAGTGTGACCTTTGACCTCGGCTATGACATGAAGTGGACAGATGCAGGTTATTATCCATAGCCGTCAGTTCCCCAGAGCCCGGTTAACTGTTGACGCACACAACTCTGGCCAAACATGCACTGCCTTGTAGAAAATAAGTTTTGCAAAAGAGGAGTTAATTCCGCAAAATGCCCATCTTCTCCATAAGGTTCCCTCTGTTTAAGGAAGTTGTCTAAAAACAAATACTGACTTGTAAGCAGCTGAAAACCCCATGCCTTGACAGAAAGTAAATAGTGAGAGAGAACACACATGTATGACTAGTCATGACCAAAAATATTCTCAGTTAGCAAAGAACCAGTTACAATAGAGGCAGTCTACACAACATTTTGACTACTTTGTTGTTAACACATTCATGTAAGAAAAAGGGTAAAGGTAAAAAATTAAGGTAATTGGTAGGGATGGGCATAATTAATCGATGATCGATCATTGATCGTTAAGAAATGTGTCGATCAATTTATATTGTTATCGATCAAAAGGACGTTGTGTTGCATACTGTGAGTCTTGAAGCGGTGCCTGGTGATCGCGGCTTTAGTTCCCCGTGTCTGATCGCTGTAATTCGGAGCGTGAATGTCGGTTGAATATCTAATATCTTTCTAACTTTAAGAAACACTTTAGTATTGTTTAAAACGATAGTCGCACATCCCTCGTAACTACGCCGTGAAGGTGAACCCTCCCGGACTCCGCTATTAACATGAACCGCTCCGCCGGAGGAGCCGCACATCCACACGCACCGGACACCAAAATACAAACACACGTTTTCCATTTGATTGCTTTTAAATAAAGTTGTGTGCAGTTATACGGTTAAATACGATTATTGATTAATGACCGATCGCGTACTGCGGTCAAGACAGCCGTCTCTCGGTTCGCGTGGTCAAGCCAGCCGCTCCAACATTTTCAATATTTCCATAACTGACATTTTAGCAAAACGTTCAGCCTCATATATGTTTTCTGACTAAGGTATTGCTTTTATATAGTTCATGCAATTGTTTCTAAATGTGTGGCTCATCTTTTTGTTGCGAGCCTTTTCCGAGCGCCGGCTGCATATTGTATCGGCATATGTCGGCCTTTTCCCTTTTTTTCAAAACAGTTATACAGTTTAATGCCCACTTTTACTGCCTTGTTTGATTATTGTTGGCCGATAAGTAGGCTACTTATTGTAATTGGAATACAGATTTAGTCTTGTTGAATCGTTTCCAAACCTTTAAGAGCGCATGTAGGCGCATTGTTCGGCTTTTACGAGCGCCGCATAGGCCTACAACCAGGGACGGGCTGCCATAGGGAGGTTCGGCCGGACGATTTCAGGCCGATTATTTTGTATTTTTTATTTTGTGTATTATTATTTTTGGGCCGGTCCAGATTATTGGGCCGGTCCAGGGCTGTCATAATACGTCGGTCGTAGGTCCGGGGTGCGCTACAAACGCGCACCCCCCCCCCCCCCCCCCCCCCCCCCCGTCAACAATCCCGCCTGCCCCCCGTCAACAATCGCGCACCTCCACCCCCCGCCCCCCCCCACCCAAAAAAATAACGATTAATCGATAATTGATCGATAATTCTAGCGATGATCGATCAAGGACATTTCTTAAAATGCCCATCCCTAGTAATTGGTATCGGTTACAAATAAAGGGCCTAGGTGGGACTGACGATCATCCACCCACACTTATTCCATTAGGGGGCTTTAAACTGGCCTAGGGCCATCTGAAGTGACGTCCGTACATCACCGAGTCACACAGGACGACATACCATCCATAACTATGGCCAATTTAGGGGCTCCAGTTAGGCTAACCTGGGAGTGTTTTGAGGTGAAAAACCTTGTGAAAACAAGGTGTGGAAATCCCCCAGGGGGTCTTGGACCAATCCCAGGACTCAGGGTGCTGCAAGGCACATCATGACGTCTGCTATACGGTCCAGACATAGTCATAGGTTTCCTCATAATTCATTTTCATTTTCCCAGTGGATGAAATGTAAATGTCTCTTTGTGTCTTTCAAATGCAAGTGTTTCTTTGTGCAAACATGACATTCTCATTTGAAATTAGTGGGCTTCTGCAAACCAACGTCACTGACGAAAACCGCTGAAATTAATCCACCGCATTTGCATGTGTTTCTACTTTACGGAGTTTCTACAAACAATGACAGCTTGAAGACACTTGTGAAGCAGAACTCGACAGCTGGAGAGAACCACATAAAGACCTCTCGCTATGAAACAATCAGAGCATGGGCGTGGGCACAAACAACCTTTCAAAAAAACAACAACAGTGAAACAAGAGTGTTTTGTTCCTTTCCTTAGACGGAAAACAACCCAGTGGCTCTACAAGTCCTATTGAGCTCGGTGAGAGGGAAGCGAAGGAGCAGGTTTTCAGTTGAAAGGGGAGGGGGGGTGGGGTGGATGAAACTGAACTGACCCGTGAGTGTACACAGAGAGTTGGCTGTGGTGTCGGGACCCAGGGGATCCAGCCTCACCGGTTGGGGCAGGCCGACCGGGGGCGTCCGGGTGGGCACGGTCAGCTCCGGCCCGCCCGCCTTGTCGGGGCCGCCTCCCGGTTGGGCGGGTTGGGTCTGCACTACCGACTGCTCCGTGCACAGCAGATCACCTGCAAGTGAAACCACTTGCTTGTTTACTGCAGGTTGGGCGTTGTGAAGCTTGCAAACTACCCATTTCCATTGGTCAAAAATGAGATTAAGGGTTGGTTATGTCACCATTAATATTATTAATATTACACATAGACACTGCTGTACATGGTCAGCCGCTCTCACGTAATATAAGATTTTAAATGTCTACATGGATAGATAGATTCAAAGTGACAGGATAATCTGGTGGCTAGGATCTAGGATCTGGGTTTAAACCCCAATGTCTGCAGCCTACCTGTAGGCATCCTTGAGCAACATGCCTAGACGCTACCGGCTCCTGAATGACAAAATAGTGCACTAGCAAAAAAATAAGACAGGGATCTCTGGTTACAACTTATTTAAAGGCAAAGGCCTACCATTCTCCCTGACGACATCTCTGAACGACAAGATGGGGGCCGCGGACGGGCGCATCATCCCGGCGACAGAGGAAGTGAGCACACAGGAAGTGCTAATGCACACGGGCACTGTTCGCCTGCACGGCGCCCCCTCGGCCCGCTCCTCCTGAAGGCTGGGGTCCGTCAGAGCTAACCACACTTGAGCTTGGCCTAAAGCATCCTCCTGAGAGAGAGAGAGAGAGAGAGAGAGAGAGAGAGAGAGAGAGAGAGAGAGAGAGAGAGAGAAAGAAAGAAAGAAAGAAGAAAGAAAGAAAGAAAGAAAGAAAGAAAGAGAGAGAGAGAGAGAGAGAGAGAGTGACAGAGAGAGAGACAGAGAGATAAAGAAAATAGCACAAACCTTTTAAAGAAAATAAATTGTTTTATTTATTTGAAAATCCCCACTCACTCAGATTTGCACACACGCATGCACACACACATACACACACACACGTTATAAAAGGGGTTGCTATATAATGCCTAGTCAATATTAAACTATTCTGTCCGAGAGTAAACCAAAAAAAAAGATACGAAAGTGGATTCATGCATTCTTTGGTTGGTTAAACAATGGCGGCTCTCGCTAGCACGTTCGCATCAACTTTTGAGTGTGCCAGAGTGGTGTGAAGAGTGAGGCAAAGTCCAGCGCTTTGTTCTGCACTGATATCTCATGTTGGCCAAAGTGTAAAGGTTGCCCTGATCAATGGAGGAAGAATGCCTGGGCTCAATACAGGCTTTTATACACACAAGAGATAGGAGAGCTCGCCTCAACGTCAGAGCTGACTCTTATCAGCGTGTCGCTTCGAATGATCTCAACCCTGGGTGGACTGTGGACGACTATAGGGAGAGTCCATTACTATTTGCTTAGCTAGATTTCATCTCAAGTAAAAATTGTACCCAGTAAGACATTTATTTTTTTATGAGCACTCTAATTAGAGTAGGCAAAAGACGGCCCACCTGCATTCTGGCGTACACCACAGTCGCCGTAAAACTGCAACAACGGACGTTGACAGCACTCTGAAACAAATGGCAAAAAGAAAACACTGAAAAAGTAATTGGGTGAAGTTCATTGCATTACAATGACCAAAAGGTATTTGGACAGAATTTACAACTTTGTGCACGAGCAGTACTGGGGGAGAGGGGGACGGCCCACCTGCAGTATATCCCGTAGGGTTAATTCTTTCGGGGGGAGGTAGAGAGGCGATACGGCCAGGCCCTCCAGGACCTCCACCGAGTCTTCTTGGCCAGAGAGCAGGTAGCAGAAACAGGGAGCGGATCCTGCACCCCTGCCCTGTGAGACAGCAACGTTAGCTAGTTATTGTACGCAGTGTGATCGCCATTTAGGCTACTACTACATAGTCGTTGTATTCAGGAACAGGTCATTATGGAAGAGGAGTTAAGGATCCTACATGTGAATTGTGGGCATCAGGGATCGAACCCAGAACGAAGAGAAAGGTTTGGTTGGGAGTCGAACGCCTCGACCACTAACATCATCCAGCCCCATGATAATGCAGAATACGTTTATGTTTTCAATCAAAGTATATATGAAATGGACTTCCAGCAGGGTTTGGCAAAAGTATTTTTTTGGATTGTTGTATGCTTGGGGGATACTCGACTAAGAGCTGACTAACAATTGATCTGACATTTTCCCATACTTTATTTATATATTTATTTCTTGACTAGAGAAAGTGTGGGACCGTAGGATCTATAAATCTGCTTTCCTGCTGGAATGTAAATGAACTGCAGATGGAAACCAAACAAACAAACAGGGAAACAAAACATCTTTTGAAACGGATTTAATAAAGTCTGAATTAAAATAATACGAGCAAGGAAAAATACACAAGTCTCCCCAGGAGTAAGGCTTTAACAGGAAGGAGAGTTCGAAATGCAGATTTTAGTAAAATAACCAAGAACCTCTGCAGCGCTAAACATGTTTCCATGTACCTGAAAGGGAATCGCTGGGGGCCAGACACTGTCTATCAAATGGAAAACTCTACCGTACCTGAGAAACGAGGGGGAGAGAGAGAGAGAGAGAGGGGGGGGTAGGGAGTAAGACGAGGGAGTGGCAGAGTTAGATGCAAGTTTGCATGTCGTCTTCATTTTTTTCCCCCATTGAAAACGAGGTCTGTTACGGAGGCTTGTTTGACCGTTTCCCAGGATTAGCGTAGTGAGCGAGAGCGTGCCAGGGCTGGTAGCACAGACGCATACCTGACAGATTTTTCTGATATAGTTGAAGGGTGGGACGTGGCTCTGGCTCACACACCCTGTGGTAATCACAATCTCTTTGTGGTATAAACAAGGCTCAGGCACAAAAAAAGAAAAACATTTTCTCAAGAACACGTTTCTAGTTTTCTACTTTTTTTTTCTTCCTTTAATTGTGCCGCCATTGCAACCATAATGTGTGTCAAGATTGTGTTGGATTACACGCGACAAGTTCTCTGAGGTTTCACACAGAACATCTAACATTGGGTGTGAATGTCATGTCTTTATTTCCTTTTTTTGCTCATATAATTTGAATCTCCGATCAGCCAGGGTTATTTTGGGTATTACTTTTTTTCCCTCTCCTTATCAAGGAACCCGTAGAGTTCATGGTTGTTTCTTCTCACTGACACCAAGTCATCTTCCTGCGTACGGTTAGTCAGTCTGTGGTTAACAACCTGTTAGTCAACCCTTAATCACAGGGCTCCTTTGTGAAGAACTCGTTCTGCAGCCCATTCAGGTCCAGTGAGCCCTGCTGCTGATCTCACGTTGATT
Organism: Merluccius polli; assembly: GCA_030340625.1. NCBI lineage: Eukaryota > Metazoa > Chordata > Actinopteri > Gadiformes > Merlucciidae > Merluccius > Merluccius polli. The sequence continues at coordinate 52,193 of JAOPHQ010005791.1, read as the reverse complement.
GCAACAACACCTGTCAGGACGTTGACCAATCACTTTGACTTTGAAACCTGACTTCGATGCAGCTAAGTGTGTGTTCAATGGAATTAAATGTAATTGAATTATTCAACTGTTATAAAGCGTGTTGTCTTTTACAAAGCATGCAGCAATGAAAGAATGGCAATATACTGCAGACATGCGCCGTGTACTTCTGTCCGTCGCAAAAGTCGACACGAGCTTGTGACACAATCTCTTCAGACTCTGAGTCCATTTGTTACCTTATGTAACACCCTCTTGTCACTCTGTAAAAAATGAACCACATGGTATGCATCACATGATGCGTGTGCATGTGCGTGTGCGTATGTCATGCAAAAATGTGATCCATTTATGAATTTGTCTGCACACAGAATTACATTTCTTTTTCTTTAAAGCTGTACTAAAAGGTACTCCCTTATATTCAACAGCAAGCATACTGCAGCACACACACACACACACACACACACACACACACACACACACACACACACACACACACACACACACACACACACACACACACACACACACACACACACCATGTGCTCGAGGGGTCATCTATCATCATTCCAACCACAGACTCTCCTAGAGGCATTATAGACAGTCTGGTATGCTGAACATCGAGTACGTAAACATACCCCCGGCCCGTTCACTAAACACCCTTGCACCGATTCTTCTAACTGTTGCTAATCTGGGCTCCCAACCGTGGAAACTCACAAGACAGACCGAGAGAGCGCCCACCTTGGTATCACTTTACATGTAAACACACAGGGGCACTCGTAACATAGGGGGACAAGTGGGCCACTCTGCTGCCGAAAGGGTGCATCCTCATCATAGTCCTTTAAAAGAGGGGTTCATTGTGGCGGTGGGGTATTGGAAGTACACTTAAAGTCTACTGGGTGGATTAGTGGAGGATGAAGTGTTCCCCCTGCATAAAGCTGGACAATACAAGGGTATCATGTTGACACTAAGATATGACACTCATTGGGGATTTTGATTATTGTAAAAAAAAAAAAATTATGAACACACATATATGCATTTCTTTGTGGTAGTAAGACTATAAGTAAAGTAATTTACTCACTCATTGTAAGAATATAAACGCTCCGGTCATCCAATTGTCAAATTAACTTTGACCTTTAGAAACAATTATTGCCTCTATCAGCTTGCTGATCAAATCCATTCATAACATAACAATCACCTCTCCAAATGTTCTTATAAGAAAGAATGGTGATACTGGTGATCCGCCCACAATGAGCAACAGTGTTTTGTCTGCCACGCATTTTGGCGTGGCAGACAATCTTTCAGAGTCGCGGACGTCGGATTGGGCTGTCATACCCCGTGTGGTGTGACCCGGTCAACAGCTTGCAATGTTTCGTTTGAATGTTTTGACCACTGTCGCATTATCTGACAACTCCTACGACGTGTACACAGACGTTGAGGAATCAAATATTGACCCCTCCTCCTCGACTCCAGGCGAACTTGATGCCAAGTCGTGAAGAATGAATGCGTCGAGGTCCAAGGTGTAGTGAGCCCCGTCTCTAGACGAAATCACTGCATGATTTTTGATGCGATAATCGCCTAATTTCATATGGTGACCATCGTGAAAGACAATAATGTTGTGTAGTCTGATCCTGGCGTAAGACAAAGTCTACCTCATATTCAGCTGAAAATAAATCTGTCCAGGGTGTGTGTGTGTGTGTATGCACAGTATGTCTGTGGGGTCTCACCTTTCCCGAGTGACTCGCCGCACCACCTTGATGTTCCTCAGGACGCAGGCCTTGCCCTGCCACCGCTGGATGTACTGCTGGAGCTCCTGGTCGCAGGTCAGCAACTGTAGCTGCAGCACGCTGAAGAGGCCGCATCCGTCCTGGACCAGCGCACACAGCCTGCTGGAAGCAGCCAGGGAGCCCAAACGCATGGGAAGATAATGACTCTCTTTCACTCCACTACATTCGATGCATTCATTGTAGTTGTATGACTTATTACAGAGTATGAATTATTAGAGTGTGAATTATTGGAGTATGAATAAGAGTATATATAAGAGTATGAATAAGAGTATGATTTATTAGAGCACTCGAGGGACTTCAAAATGCATTTAATTAAAATAACTATGCACTCAAATGCATTCATCAGCACACCGGGAACAATTAGGCTCATGTCATGTGAATGAGAAGTGCAGCAAGGCAAAACCTGAAACATTCACTTCAAGCACAAACATTATCCCTAGTCAACGACTGACAACTGGTGTGCAAAAGCTAGAAGGTGCACCGCATGCTTCTAACATTCTGCTCAGCATTAATGCGTAAACACTTGACGGTGGTGGCCGGTCTAACAGGCTGCCGCTGACGAGTCGGAGGAGACCTTTGGCCTACAGAGCCGCCAGGCGCGAAGCTAAGGTGCGCTCTGTTGAGCTGCCACTGTAAGGCTCCCAGCGAGAGGGAGAGAAAAACGGGATCTGCTGGCACCGCAGCTCACTCCTTCGTGCCCAGACACAGCCCCGGCACCAGCCCTGAGAGTAAACACTAGACTCATATCACCTGGTTTCATCAGGCTCGCACGCACGCACTCTGTGCGACTGGACATCATGCGCGTGCGTACACATATCTCGGGATGGTTTTGCGGCTGTTTTCTAACCGCCTGATTGGTCCTATAAATGGTTAGTGTTGGTAAACACAGGGTCTGTCTGGGTTTATTTGAAGGGACTTCAAAATAGATGCCCCAAACAGCATTCTTGAAATTATTTTTGGCGGGATGGGTTTTTAGTTGTTGTTTTTTTCTGTTATTCCAAGTTGTTTTTTGTATAAGTTGTCCGTCTTGTTTTTCACAAACAATGTGAAATGCTTCCCTGATGTAAAATGAAGCACCGGGAATCAAAATCGGAAGAGACTTTGCGACTCTTGGTTGGTGGCTTTCTAGAGACCTGGAAACATGGGGGAAAACTAGGTTCATAGTCTGGAATTCAGCAAACGGATAATCTCACAAGGGAAGGGAAGTTTATCAGTACAAAGAGCAAATTGTTTGAGGACCTCATAACTGTCCAAGTCTGTCAAGTCAGTCAAGAAAATGAGCTGAGATAAACGCACACATTGGAGATATCAGCAACATAAATATTTACCAATTCTGGGCAGTATTATGTACAAAGTCTTCAAAAGTGTACTCCAGTATTGTTTGTCAACAATAAACACAGTCTGCATGTGTTAAGAGAACAAACAGGCTGAAACATGCTTGCTTATAACTACTTGCTTATAAGGGCAGAACTGGAACCCTACTTGCTAGTAAAGTGTATGGGCTGTAAAATAATGTCATGATGTTAAGCAATCAAAACATACAGATCATTAGACAAAAACAAACAAACAACTGGATTTAAAAACAAGCTGTCCGGGTGACAGATTTGACATTATCTGCCAAATATTTACCAAGTATGGTTTTCCCAAACTCCACAACTTGTTTAAACATGAAATCTGATATGGGAGATGACAGATTGAGGCATTGTATCTCAGGGTTCTGCCAGTTTGACATAAACAACCACCCCCTCCATCCAGTCACTCCCTTCTAACTGTTCACAGCCTAACTTCCTCAAACAGCCAGCCTCGCTTTCTAAGCCCTCACCCTATTGGCCGGATTCAGTCACAGGCTGATTTTAGGAATTTGTTATTGTGAGCAATCACAAAATTCTCAGCAAGTCGGAGGTTCTTCCAGGAACAGGGATCCATTGAGCCTGTCTCCACACACACACACACACACACACACACACACACACACACACACACACACACACACACACACACACACACACACACACACACACACACACACACACACACCTTCACTCAAGAGGCGCTGGAACCGCACATGCACATACGCATTGCTTGGCTGCACAGTGAGTGAGTGAAGCTTGTGTTAGAAACACAGCAGAAAGGCCTCATTGGCAGTGGGGTGGGGGTGGGGGCGGGATTCCTCCCTCCACGCTGTCCACCAATCAGTGCAGGGCAAGTGATAAACACGGTTGTAACAGGATCACTGCAGCACATTGTGTTCCAGTGCTGAAAAAAATAAAAACGACTCTCCTCCTCCCTCCGTCCCTGTAAACAGTTAACCTTCTTGTTTATTCCACTCCGCGTTTACGGGAACCAAACATCTTCTACGGGCATCGTTCTTGGACCTCCCTTCCCACCCCCATGTGTGTGTGGAGCTTAAACACGAGTAGGGATCAAACAAGCTGGCTGACCAGGAGAGTGACTCACGCGGATTTGGGGACAAGACATTATAGAGGAACAAACTGTCCTTGTCTGCAGCCCATTCAATGAGGCCGGCAGGGGCGAAAAACAACAACGCGTCGTCTCCCACCCTGGCCAGAGACGGATGCTGATTTCATTGTAATTACAAAAAGAGGAATATTGACGCCAACACACAACGTTTGTGTAAACCGAGACTCCATGGAAGACTAAGCACTTGGCTGAAACTTCCTCTCGATTAGGCCCATGCACACACACGCGTGCGCGCCTGTGTGTCTGTGTGTGTGTTTGTGTATATTTGCGCGAGTGCGTGCTTGTGTGTGTGTATGCACGTGCGTGCGTGTTTGTGTGTGTGCGTGTGTGTATACACAATATGCAAACTCCAGCCAGGCCCAACACACAAAGCAACCATGGACACCTAGACACGTCTTCCAAACCCCCCCCCCCCCCATGCTCCTCAGGCTCACCTCTTAACCTCTACACCCCCCCCTCCCACGGCTAACGTTTATGACCAGCACCGCCATCAATACTGAGCCTGCTCAATCTGGTTAGGGGGAGCCGGCCGGGGGAGGCTTGAGATTTTCCAGTCAGGAGAGGTGCGGCGATGGTGTGGTGTTTGTTTACCAGAGGCAGGGGTAGCATGGCAGGGGCCGGTGTCCTGTTACAGAGTCACCGTGTCAGCTGAGCTTTCCTCCCTCGCCTCTCTCTCTCCCCCTTTCTCGGCCTCTCCATGACCGGCCGAGAGCACGTGTTGATCAGGCCTTTCTACCCCCGACACAACCCTTTTATTACTCAGCAACACCGCAAGGGCAACACAGAAAAACAAAACAAAAAGAAAAGCAACAACACACCCCCGGAAAGACACAAGGCTAACTATAGGCCAGGCCAGTCATTTACAGTTGATCTTGATTCATTTGGGGATTCATTTGGTGATTAACTGACAAAAAACCACTGAATTCCACCGAGCCTAACATTCCCAGCCCGTTAATAATGGCTGTTTTGTCATTGTTATTTCCTAAAAGTTACCGTAAGAGGGCGATTTAACTAGCTGCAACAACACTGTTTTAAAAAACATATTTGCTGTCGTTTTAGGTTTCGTTTATTGAAGACATATTTCAAATATTTAAAGCAGGGCTGACTCTCTTTCCAATAAGCAATGATACATGCTCAAATCTCTACTCATAGATTACGAATTCAAAATCCTCTTATTTTGTGTCGGTCAACCGGGTTTGGCTGGAATGCTATGCTGCATAGTCTTGGACTTGAGCAGAGCTAGCAGTTCTTTCACAAACTGTCCAGGTTTTGTTTTTTGTTTTTTTTCCCCCTGGCAATAGATAGCGCTACAAACCTGTGCCCCTCAGTGGACTAGTAATAGGGGGGGGGGGGGGGACAGCTCTGGCACAGTCCTGCCATGCATGGGCTTTCTGAAGTGAATCACTCTGTCCTCACAGAGCTGCTGGCCTGGATCTCTCTTCTCTCCTGTAGAAGGAGGGGGGCTGGATTCAATTAGAAATGTTTGTGTCCTTTGTCAAGCAGAGCCATATGGCTGGAGACAGCGTGAGGACTCGGTGGGGGGGCTCCTGCGCAGCGAACAATAGCGCGTCTATTGAGGACCGTCGTGCCAATCGAGGAGAGGTATGCAAAGCGAGAGACCCAGAAAACCACCCAAAATCATTTTGAAGGGGAGTGCTTGGAGACAGAGAACAATGTACAATGTAGAATGGACCCTTCACAGGTCGCCAATAGAAGGGTAAAGTAACTTCCTGTTCCTGTCGTTTTATCATTAGGTCGGTTTTATTTATGTTCGCCGCAGCACCAGCATGTATACTTACTGGACTAGTTGTGTCTATACATTGGTGCACTGCCTAACTAAATCGAACGGACCCATAATTAATGTTCTGAGCCACACCTGTGTTTTTCCTACTGTGACAAGGCTCAACAGAGGGACATATAACTTGTTGACCACTGCCATGCTCTACTGTGTCATGATGCAGCAACTGACATACAGGCTACAACTCATTTCAAGCCACGCAGTACCTGCTTCTGCCTCTTGGGGATGGAGGCGCGGGGAGGGGCGCTCTGGGCTTGACCGCCGACACGGCCGGACGCTCGGGCACATAGGAGGAGTACACTCTCTGGACCACCACCCCGACGTCGGGCCCCACCGAACCCGCCTGCCCCAGTCCTTCTATGATCTCTAAGAGGGAGTGCCGGGGAGTCCAACTTATATCAGCTGGACCTCCAGCAATGCCTTCTCCAGTCACAACCTGTGGGGGAACACAGAGGGGTCGTCAAGTTTCCAGTAAAACACAATACGTTATGGAGATGGAATATGGAGAAATGTAGTGTCACGATTACTATGGGGAATTGTACACAACGTCGATAAATATCACTATATGCTTATGAATTAAGATCACCATTCTAAACAGTCTAACGGAGTGTCGTTGAAGAATACGGACATTTTAAGTATGGTATCCGACTAGTTTTCTTTTCTCACCAACGTTTCAAACCTAATATTTGAGCATTTTAAGGGCATATCTTCTCATCGAAATTCATTCAGACTATAAAACTGGGTATCACGATAAGGCAATATCTACATTTCATGACGATACAATACCATTCAAAGACGCTAAACGATAATATTGAATTATTGCCCAGCCCTACATTGGAATATACTGTATATTCTAATGTTGGTTGAGTAGGCGGGCTCTTGATCCGAGGCCACAGTCAAACCGTGTGATTGAAACCGTAGCATAACCGTTGAGAATGTTGTTTTTTAATCGATCACCTGTATTATTCTCAACTGTATTTCCATTTTCCCCAGAAAACCGCTACGAGGAATGTATGCAGGCTTCAAATACATCACAATGCTTCTATTAGGTTTCTAGATTTTTACCCTTATGTTAGGAAGTTATGAGTAACATACTCATGCTTTGATAATGCATTTACCTGTTTGTCAGTGTCCACTTCATGCAGCCCAAATGTTTTGGTCAAAGAGTATGGCAAGCATTTGGCTGGTGGGAGCAGGGACCTGGGTATCTGTTCGGTGGTTGTTATTGTGTCAGAATAGACTTTCTGACTGAAGTGTGTGTTCAGGATCACGGTCGTGTTCTCATCTTCAATGTCAAGTCTTTGCCTGCAATGAAATATATATTAATATATAAGGATATATTAGCTGTGCTTTATTAGCAATACAAAAGCAGCCTCTGAGCTCTGTAAAAGCATTCCACATAGAATGCAGACCATAATTCATATTTCCATTACAGGGGTATTGATAAGACAACGCGAGTCACAGTCAGAAACCACTTTCAGCTCCATCAGAATTATGCGGGGGCTGTGATTTTGCTGTGATTGTGGTTGTTGCACAAACAGTGGTTTCATAATTCATCAAAACCAAATATTGAGAGAATTTTACAGTGCAGGAATGTGTATTTTTATGAAAAATAAAATATAGCTTACAGAATATAGCTTTATTTATTATTGCACATATACAAGTACAACACAACTGTGGCAGGATCGACTGCCACAGTTGTGTCACCTTAGTGGCTTTTGCTGGGGCCCTCCGACACAGGACACAGGTAGATGTTGAATTAAAGATGCATTTATTGGCTTGATGGTATACAATGATGATATACGCCGATATATGCTGCCATGACAGAGGCTCTCTCCCTTGAGAGTGTGTGTTGATAGTTGATAGTAGATAGGTGTGTTGTTTATCCTGGCGTGTTCGGTTATTGCTCATCCACCACAGGAGTGCAGCTCCCCCCAGCCCCAGAGTCCAATCAGTCTGACTCAGGCCAGGTGAACCAGGCCAGTGAACTATCAACAACACATACACTCCCCATATACTCCACAACAACGAAATGTGATCTCTGCCATTGACAGCACTAGGAGCAATGGGCAGCCCCAGTAGACCCAACTCCAGGTCTGCTGCCCAGTGCCTTAGGGTCAAGTGCACAATATTAACCGAACATTCGTGAAGCATGAACACGGGAGAACATACAAACTCCACACAGAAAGTTCCCCCCCCCTTGGGGTTCGAACCCATGACCCATGACCTCCTTGCTGGGAGGCAGCAGTGCTAACCACCATGCCACCATGCCACCCACAAAAACTCATAAAAGTGTTGAGTAAGAGTATGAACACTGTCAAGCACTCCATGCCCATTATATTGATATGCAAACCACAGGCGTATTTTTTAACAACACAAAACAATGGTTCTGCCAAAAGTTGGTTTGATGGGGCTTGCTTTCTGGCATTTAACCAACAAACCAGGCATAAACATGTATGCTGTAGGTGTGATGACGGGTGTTTTTTAGTTTTCCTTTATGAGAAATAGATAGTACGACGTCTACCATTTCTTGACTGACTCACTCACGCAAGGCAGTCTAGGTGGCTCCTGCTCTCCAGCATGTCGCAGCTCGTCCTAAAGACCTGCGGTCTGGGAGTCATTAAACACACTTAGCTTGATAAAAAGCCCTCGCTTCAGAAAATAAATAAATTAAACATCCCTACTCTTTTGTTGCATATTCCGCAAAGTTTAGAAAGCATCCCTATTTCATATTAGTCTATATTCAATTAAACATTGAAAAACAAAAAAATACTGTCTGACAGCAATACTACTACGACCACAATAAGACAAGCAAATTGACTTCTTAAAATACAAAATAAAATAAAAACACCTTTCCATCCACTTTACTCACTAATCATTACTCACTAACTACCACTAACTGGAATCCATAACTAGCATTCAACAGCTGGATAAGATCTAAACTTTAAGCTCCCATCTCTTCGTGCAAAAAAAAGGTCGGTCATCTTCTAAAGTGCTTAAGGCGCCGGAAGTGTGATGTTCGCTATGTCACCCGGGGCGTGACGCCAGTGGTGCGGAACGTGCGGTTTAGGAGCACAGGTACTGACAAAACAGTGGAGCAGGAAGTGTGGCTGGCTAACATCGTGTACAGGTGAGTGGGCAGCAGCAGCATCATCACCGGGACAGGTTACAGGCAGGGCTAAGGAGTGGCCTGGGCTGCTGGCGTCACAGCCCGGCAGTGAGTAAGGCCTGCAGGTATTTCCGCCCCCACCTCTTCCCCGCTCACACAAGGTGCGTAGGAGTGGGGGAGGAGCCAGCCCACTCGCTGTAGGAGTGTGGAAGAGGCGGCGATGCTCACGTCACACAGGAAGTTAATAAAGAGGAATTTTACCAGATGCCGATGCACTAGATTCCGGGTTTTTCCACCCCGGTAATGTTTTGACATAATAACAAACATATAAAACAGTACATAAATCTTAAGGCTCCCTCTCTCTCCCCCTCCCTTTTTCGTTCACCCTTGTACATAAAGGGCACTGTTCAAGAAAATATATGGCCTACATTTAAAGTGTGTGGAGCTAATTTCAAAGCACCCCCCCCCCTGCTCCCCCTAAAACAGTCAAATGTGTTTTCGGGCACCAATGGCAGTGCTTTGAAACACTATGTGGGCTCCTCTCTTCCACACGAGCTTGCGATTAAGTACCAAAGAAAATACAATTGTGCAGAGAGGGAGAGAAAAAGAAAGAAAAGGCAGTTTGAACACAAAAGCGAATGACACGCTTAAAAACACCATGTGTTTTCAATCCCGTCCGCTGGCTCCCTCCACTCTGTTCCCCAAATGCACCAGAAAATAATCCCAGTGTTTTTCCCCCCCAGCTTGCTGGAAATGACCTAACTGCTGCCAGGAAGAGGAATGTGAAGCATTCCCTGGAGCTGCGCGGTGACGTCAGAGCGCTGAGGGGGCCCCTGTGCTTCCGCCAGCTTGGATATTCCAGCGCACGCGGGACACAAACTCCCAACAGCTGGAGACAACCGCTGGGCCGCTCGCACAGCAGTAATGTATAACCCACCCACTCCCCCACCCAGCCCGTCTCCCCCTCCTCCACACCGTGGACGTTTAGAAAACTCCCCATCTGAACATCTAGGGCCTTATGCTGCCGTGAGCGACAAAAAGTTTTAGTATGTGAAAAATGTGAAATTTTGAAGTTTGTTTTTGGGGACATGTCTTACCTTTACTGTTGCCGATCTGCTACTGCTGGGGCACTAAAATAGTTTTGAAGTTTCACATTTTCCGAAGTAGGTTTACTGGTGTGCTGTTTGACAGCGGGCCTCATTGTGCATTATTTATCACACACTGGTGGTACGCCAGGGTACTGCAGGTGGTAGGTGGGATTTTATTCTTGAAATAGACAAATTTACAATAATAGAAAAAATATAGATAATTAAAAATAAATGTATTATATTGAGTTAATATAGTATTATGGCTTATTATTTCAGAAATATTGTCGCTTTGTGCATTCCATCATATGTTCCATTCATTGTAATGTTTTCCATTGATGTTTTGTGTTAATTTGTGTTTGCTAAATAAACACACTGGGAGCATAAGCAGTGTTGATGATTTTTTCTTTCCACCGTTTTCCACTGGCCATGGCCTTCTTGCAGTAATAATTGTGTATAAGGGGGGCGCTGGCACTCTTTGCTCAGCCACTGCATGTGTATTTATCAATTTTTTTACTGTTTGCATATGAGGTGGTCCGCGAAATGTCTCAATGACAATGTAGTGGCACATCTAAACTCAAAACTTGGGAACCACTGCCCTAGGCTATGCTTGTCGCTCCGATCACACTTCTAGATCTTGACCTTTATGTTAGGAAGCTAACATAAAGGTCCCTGCTCAGTGGGAGCAGGGACCTGGGTATCTGTATGTGGGCTCCTCTCTTCCCCACAAGCTTGCGATCCCTTAACCCCCCTGGCCCCCCCGCGTGCGCTATGCTGATTGCTTCAGATCAGGGCTCAAAACAGGGCCAATAGGCGTGGAGGTGTGTGTTACCCATAATCCCACTCACCATGGTGGGTACACATGGATGATGTCTCTGGGTGTGGGCATCAGCTGGGCGGCCGTCTCCCTGTTGAAGAGCACCAGGAGGAGGCGAGCGGCTGCGATGGTGGCATGGGGAGGGCGGGTTTCCCCCCCGGGGGGCTGGCGGGGCTGGCAGCGGGCCAGCTGCATGCTGCACTCGTCCTGCACCTCGAGAACCTCCAGCACCAGCACACCAGGCCTGACCGCTGCACAGCACAGACACACGGACACAAGGGGGAGGGAACAGACGTATCGTTTTCTTAAGTCTTTACAAATGGACGCACCTTAAACATCTGTGCAGCGATGAAGCATGAAAACAATGTATGCGTGACCGAGTTTATGCAAAAACCTGTTTCAATTCAACCCTAATTCCTGCATTTATACATTGAAAAAAAAGCCACATGTGAGAATCTAAGTTTGAGTGGCGTTGGGGTTAACTGTACATTCCAGCGTGTGCAGGGATAGATTTTTTTCACCTTTGGTCTCGAAAAACAATGCAGAGACATGTAGTTTACGCAGAACAAATCACGTCTCAGTGCACCAAGCGATAAATCAACGCGAGATAGGAGCGCAACTTGGCTAAATACAAAACATTGGGTGTTCCGCGTTGATTGCATTGAATCAGTGCAAACGCCGATATATAAAAAGCAGAAACGGGGGCTGAGACAATGCAGCACTGTCTTGCGTAAGGTTATGCTCACGGGAAGCAACCCGGAGGGGGAATTCTGATACGAGCAGCAGAGTGTGGGATCTGCAGGGAATCGTCTCAACATGCATGCAACCGTTTCATCTCTGCCAAGCTGCACCTCCTCAAAATCCACCAGGAGGGAGAACGACTGGGGCCTGCCGGCTAGGGCTACAGGCCCTGGTCAATGGTCTCAAAGATCCTGCCTCTATGCATAATGATCTGATTACACTTGGAGAGTATACGGTTAGGTAATATAGTAATAACACTCGCACACGCACACACAACCTTTGCATATTTATCACAGTAACAGCTAAGTTATTGCTGTTCTCCTATCTAGCCGAGTGTATGTTATGATTTATCATCTGCCAAATGGTCATAAATCATATTTGCACACTGTAAACTATTTGATAATAAGACACCCACTTTAGCTTGTCAAAGAACATGTATTGTTTTCCAGCAAGTTATACATTTTCTGGGACAAAGTTCAATAGGGTTGAAAGAACACTAAGGATTTGAATCTTCTTTCCAAATTGGCAGAAGATAGAAGCAGAAAATGGATATTGTTTGAGAAGAAGATGGACTACGAAGGAAAACGACAAACAACCCTTTCAACTTTCATAGCGTCTTCAACTTTCACAAATGTATTCCCGGATTGAACGCAGATTCAAGTGGGTTGCAAGGCAGTGGGCGTCGTCTTCCTATTTTCCACGATCAACTGTCACCTTGAGACCACTATGGCTGCGGCTTATTATCATGAGCTTGTCGCACGGCTGCCTCGCCAAAGCATGGAAAGGAGACAAGAAAACAACAACCAAACAAGCGGTTTCCTGCCACCCACATACTGCCCCAACTTCACCGCCCTGCCACTGATGAGAACGCAGACACCGTTTCCTTGCCTTGTGCCCTACCTCTGTACAACCACAGAACACACACACAGCGCAGCATCGCACCTGGAGACAGAGAGGGGGGGAGGGGGCATGGCAAAACCCGACCGCTCATTCATAACATCTGAACGGCCAGCTGCACTGGTGCATTTGGGACGAGCGGTGTCTGTGTGTGTGGGGGGAGAAGGGGGGCGGGGCTGGGGTCGCATGATTACCTGTTGCTGCAGAGTCAGAATCCTCAGAGATGGACAGGTGCCTCCAGAAGCTGAAGGATGACCTCTGTCTGCACTGTAGCCGATTTAGCCTCTCTGCAAAACCCCCGCTGTGAAAATACATGTGCGTGCGCACACACACACACACACACACACACACACACACACACACACACACACACACACACACACACACACACACACACACACACACACACACACACACACACACACACACACAGTTGTGTCATAATCAGTGAGGCGCTGAAGAGGAACAATGTACACCACAGAGAGCACTGCTTTCCAACAAAAAAGGCAGTTGTGCCATATTCCATTGATGGCAGATAGCCATCTCTCATGTGTGAGGGCTTGGCAGTGACATTTAGCACCTGCATCACAGTACCCAGGTGTCCCTTTTATCCGCAGTCAATCGGTGGAAACATCACTGACAATGCTCTTGGTTATTTTGAGTATGTGCCATTCTGTCCGCGCACGTGTATGTGTGTGTGTCTGCTCCACATGATGAAGCAGGAAGTATGAAAAAACAAAAACAAAAACAACAAAAATAAATAAATGAGTAACAATGGAAAGGATAAATAATACTAAAAACTAAAAAGCAGTACCTCTGGAGCTTCCTATTCTTCTTCACAGAGTCTTCGGGAGTCTTGGACTGTGCGTCAGGCTGCTTCCGCGGCGTGTGCAGCATGGCCTGAGCTGCCCTGACCCAGTCACTGACTGACCTCTTGCTGGCCTCGGCGTGAGTGTCCGGTCTGTTCAGGGTGGCTATATCAGCATTCCCTCCCCCGGTCACCCAGTCTGAGGCACCAGGATCACCGAAGGGCTGCACACACACACACACACACACACACACACACACACACACACACACACACACACACACACACACACACACACACACACACACACACACACACACACACACACACACACACACACACACACACACACACACACACACACACCAGGGCTTAGTGAGCCACAACTACTTATGGGGTCAAATGGGTTGCCATTTGTCGAGGGTCATATTGAGAAGATATTAGATGTTGTTATAATTGCATTGTTAATATTATGATTTCATGCACTAAATCTACAGTATATTCAAGCGAGTACAAATGGAAGTTTTCAAAACAAACAGATATGAGTGCGGAATAGATGTAGAAACCAGAAGCAATGGTTAGTGATCACCGATACATATTTACATTATTTATACCAATCATATTGAAATTAAACAGATTATCTGAACGTCTTTTCGATCTCATACATGTTTTTCTGGGCCTAAGGAAATAACTCATACGCAGCAATAAAATGATGTACTAAAGATTCTCATCTCGCACGTGGTGGGTGGGGACCAAAAAGATAACAATCAACTAATCATCAGTAACTCTTTTTGCTTTTATTTATTTATTTATTTAGCTGCATCACTACACACACACACACACACACACACACACACACACACACACACACACACACACACACACACACACACACACACACACACACACACACACACACACACACACACACACACACACACACACACAGAGTAGCCGGTGGCAACAGCTCCCATGGAAAATTTCATGAGAAAGAGAGATCCTGTCATGTGCAGGCAAGACCAGCATTCCTCATCCCGTCAGCCGCCAACGTGCTCACTTTTTAAATCAACTTGACCCTGCTAGGCAGAGCGCCAGCCAACGTCACACGCTCAAACCAGCTCGAGAGAGAGAGAGAGAGAGAGAGAGAGAGAGAGAGAGAGAGAGAGAGAGAGAGAGAGCGAGAGCGAGAGCGAGAGCGAGAGAGAGAGAGAGAGGAGAGAGGGGGGAGAGAGAGGGGAACACTATGTTCCTGGCCCAGGCTCAAAAATGTTTTCACGCAGCACTGAAAGCATTGCAAGCACAACAGTGTGTTTGCGGCACTGCCCCCTCCGCTAGCATGTTTTACCGAACATACACACAGTAGTAAAACAGAGGTTTATGATGGCCCAGCCCCAATGTGGTGGTGGTGGTGTTGGGAGGTTATTGACCCCTGTCCCTAACTTCATCTGTGGTCGTCCTCACCCGGCTTTGGAAGATGAAGTTGTCCCGGAAACACACACACACACACACACACACAATAATAATAAAAAATAATTTTGGCTGACATACACCTGGTGAGTCAGCCGCAGGTTTGTCTATGCTTTACTTGGAGCCATAATCCATTGCTGTATCCTGTTTGATCCAGTTTGATGTACTACGAGGACTGTGTGAGTGAGAATCACAATGGAGCACAATGAAACCAGTTCCACTGGGTCACGTGGGATCTTAACCAAGTTATAAGCAAAGTACTTGACATAAAATGTTCTTGGAGGATTTGACACAAATCCTTGACATGTGCGTGTGCGTGTGTACGTGCGTCACACACACACGCACTATGGGGGGTGAGAAGGGTCACAGGGGACTAGACACACGTACGTACGTTCATGTGATTTTTTACTTAAAGTCCCACATATATGTACGTATGTACGGCTGCGTGTGATGAATACAACTCAGCATGCAGACCGCACGTTCGTGCACACGTGTGACTCCGAAACACGCGCGAGCGTGTGTACGTACGTCTGCGTGCACATTCTGCATCATGCACATGTACATGCACATGTGCGTGCGCACGTGTATCATTATTGTTGTTTTATCTGTTTTCGTCATTTATGTAGCCTTAAATGGACTAGATATACCTTTCCAGGTAATGATAAATCAATCAATGAAACTAGGATAATAATAGTCCTATTAATAATTATAGGCTAATAATATGAGTCTATTATTAATCGTTTTTTGTTTTAGCTGTATTGTCATTCATGTTCCTATAACACAGAGGAGCATGAATGGATTAAAAAAAATAAAAACGAAAATAAAACAACATGAATGACAACGAAAACAGATAAAACAACAATAACGATACACGTGCGCATGCGCATGTGCATGTGCATGATGCAGAATGCGCACACGCACGCACGTGTTTCGGAGTCACGTGCGCACGTGCGGTCTGCATGCTGAGTTGTACTCATCACACGCAGACATACGTACGTACGTACATACATGTGGGTACGTACCACATGTATGACGTACGTACGTGTCTAGTCCCCTGTGACCCTTCTCACCCCCCATACATGCACGCACACACACACACACACACACACACGCATTGCACACGCACGCACGCACGCGTTACGTCAAAAGCGTGCTGTGTCGAACCTGCACCTTTACATCATGCAACCCAATCGCCAAATGTCACCAGTCAAAGTTTGACAAATAGGTCTATCGAAGAATCTCATGGGGGTTCGTACCGCAAGCCTCCCGTTGGGGGATGGCAGATCTCCTTTGACCCCAGAGAGCTGATATCAGCAAGTTAAACTGTGACAAGAGGAAGTGGCTGGGGCCTGTGGGAGTGATAATAATCCGTCTTTACGTTTCCTTTTACGACACATAGCGCTGCAAGCGCAGGCCTCTATCGCAAGGCGCTCTTGTGTGGTGTGTCACAAATGATCCTATGATGCGAGCGCTTTGCTCTGCTAGCAGTAAACACCACGCAAATGAGCTCATCATAGTACTCTGCATGATGTATTGATAATTTCGATCATTTGGTGAATTCAATACCTCTGAGGTCAACCATTACAATCTTTCCAACCTCCAGCCTCCAAACCTGGCTGGCTAAATTCATCATTTATGAGTTTTTACTGTGCCAAGACCGGTTTGCACTATGGTCCTGAGGTACACCAAAACATGCAGAAGACAAATTAACACTCCTTTTACTGTCTCAGCCATGCCAGCCCTGCCTTCAACAAACATTGCTCCCAAGTGACTTCTGGCCAACACCAACTAATTCAAGACACCATGGAGGGTCAACAACAGGCCTACTCAAATCAGTGGGATAAACATTAACCCAATGTAAATGTGACAAGATAGATTGCAATGAGAGCGCACTGCGGCTTGAAGTATAGCGGAGCTCGGATCCAGAGTTTAAATTTAAAATGACTAAATACAGAATAGTTTGCAGTTAAGAATCACCACAAAGCAAACAGGCCATGACCACAAATATAATGGTCTATGTAAATATTTGATTTGGACAAGGGCCCAGTCTTATTTAAAACATTTTCACCCTACCTAGAGTTTAAATCAAGTGGCTGTGTCAATTCATCAACTTTAAAATATTGAAAATAGTATTTTACAGAGAAAACCATTTGCATTGCTTGTTTTAGACCACATGTGATTTCTTGGTCATTATAATGACACTTAAATACTCCACCTAGTGGAAATTCTCATTCCTGAGGGAAATTCCCAGGCAAAACAAAGGGGATGAACCAAACCTATCTATGAGCTAATATTGACTCAGAATCGTCAAGTATTGGAAAACACAAGATGAGATACTTTATGAAAGTATATAAATATTATATTTGGATATTATCTAACATAAAATAATGAGTTGCATATAACATGATTTGCATATAACTTAGTTGTTTTTTGCACCCATTCATCAGATCACAGCAGACAGATTTTGAACAACTCTTTGTAGTTGGCCTATATAATATTTGCAACGAAATAACATAATAGCTCCTAAAAAAAAGGGTTGATTATTTGAATGTCCATGTATGTATGTATGTATGTATGTATGTATGTATGTATGTATGTATGTATGTATGTATGTATGTATGTATGTATGTATGTATGTATCTATGTACATCGCCTACTACATAGAGATGTCTGCTGTTCATTAAAAAAATAAAGAAATCCTTGTGACAGGAAAGACTGAATGTTTTCCTTCAACAATATTAAAATAATGCAAAATCATTTGACAAAGTTTCCAAATATATATATATATATATATATATATATATATATATATATATATATATATATATATATATATATATATATATATATATATATATTATTCTAAACATTGCTATTACTTAGATCACCCTTAGGAATAAGGAGATTGATAAAACTTCATGTCAATTCACTGTTGCATAATTAACTCAGATAATAAAGTACAATTAAATTGTACTTATAAATGATTGTCCTTTAATTCTTTAAGCAACATGAAATGTGTCTACAAAACTCACTGAGCAATGCACTACTCAGGTACACTGATTATGTTACATATGTTGCCCAAACTTGACATGGCATAAGAGGGGGTAGGACCCCACCTAGTGTCCATGCGCACACCTTTCTGCTAGTGCAATCCCAATAGCTTTATCCTACCAACATGCTAGCCACAACCCCTTATGAGGGGGAATTCAGAGTATCTCCCTTTCGTAGTATAACATATTTCCAAGTATAACAGGATATTAACGCCACATAAACATAGGAATGTGAAGTGGTCCTACAGGATTTCACTGGATTCTGTGAAAGTTACAAGAACATGTGTCATTGCCAGCCAGCTGTGTGTTAGCCATTTGCAGGCTTTATATGAGAGAGAACAGGGAGGAAAACAGATTTTGTTTGGCATTGCTTTTTTCAAAAAGGTGAATAATATTCACATTTATTCATTCTGATTTGCTGGTTTGTATAGAAAATTGTTTTTAGATAGTATGTTTCCCAAACTTAATATTATTCTGCTGTCATGCAGCAAGATAATCACCTGGGAACAAAAATACAATTTACATTGCAGTAGGCCCATTAGTTATAGTTGTATTATTAACAATAATAATTATTGTTATTATTACAGAGATGATATTCTAC
Organism: Merluccius polli; assembly: GCA_030340625.1. Lineage (NCBI taxonomy): Eukaryota > Metazoa > Chordata > Actinopteri > Gadiformes > Merlucciidae > Merluccius > Merluccius polli. Next base: position 33,540 of record JAOPHQ010005791.1, on the reverse strand, counting down.
CAAAGAAAACTAATTTGCAGAAGTGGATGAAGCATTCAGAAGGGGATTTTAGTTTAGTATTTCTATAGTGGCCAGTCTACATGATGTTGATTTGAAACCTTAATATATACTGTTTTACAGTTTGCTAGTGCTGGCCGAGTTTGTGTTTGCCTATTATGCTCCAATTACCTCCGGCTACATGATTGGTCCAAACAAATGAAACGAAAGAAAGTGACACACCCCGTTTACCCAGATTTGAGCTTGTCTGCCATCAGACTTTAGGTCTGATTATTAATCTAAAGTCTGAGTTGTGAGACTATAGTTGTATAAACCTGTATAAGTGCATATACTACTATTATCATTTACTCACCATTGGCGATTTGGGAGCTTTCAGGACATCAATGGCATGGGGTTGAGACTCGCATTCAGATATATGACCCGCGCTATCATGTTCCAACTCATCCACGGAGCCGTTCAGATCACTGTCCAAGTCAATGATTGGAAGGTCCTCTGAAACAAAGTCAGAAAACGCTATCAATATATGTATACACAGACAACAAAGAAGATCAAAACTCAACAGATCTGTTTGTCGGCGGGGGGAAACAAAAGCAAGCACATTCATCAATTATTCAACCATCGTATGACAATGTTCTTCCTGTAGCCTAAAATATGAAGCACAGAACCAAAGGTTTATGAACATAATCATTGTTCTGCTTGCGATTGCGATATGATTCACTAATAGTGGGTGGGAATGATAATTTTTGCATCACAATTTTCATCTTCACTAAAACAAATATTAAAATCGTGATGTGACATTTGTTGGGGTCTGTACCAAACAAACATGACCTACAAAAAAATGTGTAGGCAGGGCATCTCTGCAGTACTTCATTCATAACACTGTTATAAATTTACATTTACACATTTTATCCCCATCAAAAAATTGTAGCTCCTGCGATTTGGGTATTCATTGACCATATTGCATTTTCAATAATAATACCATTAATTGTTCAGCCCTAACTCAGACCCATCGGTACCTTCATCAGCAGGTACTTCAGTGGAGGACTCCACGGTGGCTGTAGGTCTTACTGTTTTTCTACACCTCTCTTGGTGTCTCGGAGCCACGGCTTTAGCCAGAGACCGGTCGTGATCGTGATCCAACTGCTCACTTTCACTGGACGACGTCCAGGCAATGTTCAGCGGGTCCTCGTCATGGCGACCGGAGCTGTTAGGCACTGTACAACCATGGACATAAAGACGAAGATTAGTCATTTTTCATTTTCAGATTGTGTTTAAAACAACTAGGAAATGTGCTTAAAAGGTTCAGTATGTAGATGTAGCAGGTATAATTCCATAATTTATATTTATCCTGGTGTCCCTTTGATTTGCAATAGCCCCTGATATACTACACGTATATATGTTAGCCTAATATGGAATAATTAATGAAATCCAGCACCTTTATCTGTCCTACTTTCAACCTTGTTACGACTAGGTTATACATTTCTGGCCATTTGGGCCTCTGTACCTTCTTCGGCAGGAAGTGCATGCAGTGCTCTGGCTGTTGGTCTCTGTATTTTTCTTGGCCTGCCTTGTCGTTTCGCAGCCACAGCTTTAGCCAAATATTGCTTGGGGCTCTCATTATCCGACTGCTCACTCTCACTGGAGGTCCACGCAATGTTCAATGGATCATCATCAGGGTGACTGGAGCTGTCATGCACTGAGTAACCATGGACACAGAGAGGAGAGTAACTATATGAGGTGTTGCCGACATCCATGGGATGGGAAGTTCAAGGGGATGTCAGGCATTTGTGTCCAACATGTCCATTCAATATAGCCTATGTAAAGTTCCTGTGTCATGACAATTCAAGAAAACAGCTACCTGAAAAAGTGGCAGGGTCCAACTTTCTGACAGCAGACAATGTCCTTCCAGATGAATTGTGATCCTATTGTAAACACAAAACGGTTCAACAACACTGTGAAGATTTGCAGTGACATGTGACGTTACCATGCACCCCTCTCGGTAAAAAACAACAACACATTACCTTGATTTTTGCAGTGCCAAGAAAACTTTCTCCACAACGCCCCCATGACTTCGTGGCGGAGGCGGACGACAGGGAAGACCCTGCGGCTTTCTTAGCGCCGTCCCTGACGTCATCCGGGAAGAAAACACACCTGATATCCTTGGTGTACTTCTTCTTACGCTATAATCACATACATACACACACATAATCATTGAACCATGTCGACACAACCTGCCGCGGACACACACATCACTAGCTAGCTCCCCCAGCCCCCCAACATGGAAAGTAAAACGTGCCAAAAACAAGCTAACCAACACATGGGGATTTGAAGTTTGCACTGCATTCATAAACACGGGGAGGGGGGGGGTTAGCTAGCTAGCAGGCTACGTACCTTTAGAGAAGACATGCCGGCAAATGTTTCTGGTGTTAATGTTCACATGCTGGCCGTGGAGGATAGCCTGGCTGAGCTTGTCGTTTTTCTGACCTCTTTGTTGTTCACCACCAATATCGGTACGTGACCTCGTCGTTGGGCAGCTCTTTCGACATCTTGGCCAACCGCCGCACGGCGCGCGCGCTCGCTCGCTGCTACCAGGGGCGCGCTCGTTTTGTCCGCCGAGGCGCACCCGAGGTGGCGTGCGCGTCGGGTTCCTGCGTTGGCCGGTTTAACAGGACGTGGAAACAAGCGCACCCAAGCCATTAATGGAAATACATGGGTTTTTTTTGTACCCACATTTTACCCAAACATTGGGTAAAATGTGGGTAAAAAAACATTGGGTAAAATGTGCTTGGCTATAGTAACGTTTGATAGTTATGTTTTTTTGCAATTGCAGAACATTGTGCGAAATATTCTAGTTAAAGTGTTATTTTGTACTATGGTCTATGGTTCGCTCTGGTTTAAGGATGACCAAAGATGCTCTTATAGCTCTGGTATGGCTGTATGTGGCATGCAGTATGTCTATGTGTCAATGTGGTGTATAAATGTGGTATATAAATGCACATATTTCAGCACCATGTATAATTTAAATTTCTTTTTTTCATTCATTCATTCATTCATTCATTTTAAGAAGCTCACTTTGGAGTGATATGACATTGACACACTCCTTTAGGCTGTCGTAGGTGAAAGGTTTTATTACAGCACGCCGTTCTACACCCGTCAAACATCAAGTTAAACATACAAAAGCTCACTTAACATTTTTTTTATTAAATATGTAAAAAGCGGGTCAAGTTATTCACAAATAAAATGCAAACATGCAACACAGTTTGGGGAATGCATAATGAGTGGGACATAAAAAAAACACTTACTATTCATACTTATTGACAGTACATGTTTACATTCCTTTTCATTTACACAACAGTATCTGACTAAAGCATTATGGTGCACTGCTGAATTCAATAATAGTAAATGTAACAGTATGAACAGGTAATTACTGGAATATAGCATGTCAAATAACTCAGTGAACTTACACACATCTTTTCTAAGTAGTGTGATTGAAAAATCATTTATAATATATATTATATCCATGGAACAGATATCAGTGGCAATGCGCTGCAAAGTATACAAAACAAAATAAAAAAAACGTTCATCTTGATAAGACTAGGCCACAATAAATGCATTTTCCTCCCCTATGTTTATGACCTACTAATTAACCGGTCACCAAACAGCAAACCATTATTACCAATATTATTCACACACACAATTGGTGTGACTAATACATTTTTGAGCGCACAATTTTCTGAAACATTGTGATTTATGAAGATAGTCATTACACAGTCCTAGTTGCTTTTTCAACTCTACATTTAATTCACAATTAATAGACTGCGTTGTCTCCCTTCACGAGGATTCAATGTAAAACCGTATACTTTTATACTAATGCTAAGGCTTAATAAATATCGTGAAAGTTTATGGACAGATTGTCCAGTCCTAGGTCAAATGTCAGTGCAACATACGGAAGGAGGTTAGATAAGAGCTACTATGAGCCCTTTCAGGGCTTTGCTTATTGCATTTGTGTGTTTAACGTGGTTGATATGTAAAAAAAGACACACACAAAAAAATCTGTAGAAAATGAAGGGAGCGACCATGCGAAATTAACACTTGTACTGACAGGTAGACGTTACCTGTCTTGACTTCAGCATTTCATCATATCTAGGAATCCAATTGACCTTTCAACACCCACACCGTCCATGGACACTTCTGTGATGGTCTGAGCTTGTCTGCGCGTGGAGGTAAAAATGGCAAAACCTGCCACGGGCTGTTCACCAACAGTCACAAAAACACAGAATGTCAACTGGCAGGACTTAAGAAAAAACATCAACCGAAAAAAACGGATGGCAGATTCTTTCAGGGGTGGGGGGGGAGGTGGGGGTGGTGGTGGTGGTGGTGGGGGGGTGGGGGGGGTTGCTTCATTTGCTCAGTCTTCAAGAGAACAAAAAAAAGAAACCACGTTGGAAAAACTTAAAATCCTCTGACGGTTGTCACTATAAAAGATGGGCGTGGAGTTGCAGTGGGGGAGGACAGTCAGTATTCATCCTGTTCTTGCTGATCGTCTGGTACCTCGTCGTGGGCCTGCTGGTCTGCCTCCTCTCCATCCCCCTCAGCCAGCTCCCCAGCTCCATCCTAAAAGACAAAATACATAGTTAAGGGTGTACTGAATGTAAAGAACATTAAACTACAATATTAAGAACAGCGTAATCTCTGGTGAAACATGGATTATTGTTTTTTCTGTCTGATTTAATCAGTTTCCAGTTGATCGTGTGTACAGCTGGTGGTATTGTGAGTGTCATCACTTGGCACAGTTGTTGCATGAATTGTGTTCAACAATGTTGAGTAGTTTGATGCTCAATGTTTTTTTCTAACAACAGAGTTATTCTCTAAAAAGGAACAGTGTTTGCTTGCCCGCTGTTGCACGTTTCCGGCAATACCATTTTATATCCTGTAAATGTTACAAGACATGCTGTCTATTTACTCACATCACATTCGACGGCCACAAAGTGGCCCCAAATTCCCTGAAGCATGTTCTCGTCAATACAAAACGAAACAAAAATCAATTGGGCTGTTCCAGACTGACCTGTTCGTCTGCGGAGTAGAGGACCTCCATCAGCCGGTCCACAAACGGGCCGCTCTCCTCCCCTTGCTCCTGGCACAGCAGCTCCACCTCCCGCAACTTGCTGAAGTAGAAGTCTCGCTCCTTCTCCACCCCTTCCAATGCCAGCTTTATTGTATTCATCTGCAAGAATTCACAATAATAATGAATGCAGTGTTCATAATCAACCGCACAGGCTTGGGTTTTAGAGAATAGAAAGCTCGTCTATATTTTCTACTCAACTGTGGTGTTGTCAGATCAATTAATCAGATTTTCGCGTGCCCCATGTTTACACCGCCGTGGATATGCAGTACTTTAACAACACAAGTACTCCATTGAATACAATCCCAGTGCAAAAAGACTTGGCCTCATTCAATTCCATTAGTCTATAATTAGGGGACCACTACAGGAAATGTATTGTTTGGGTTGTTTGCTCGTTGATGGTTGGATTCATGTGCAAATCATGCATTTACAAATCAATAACCCCACCGCTAATCACAAAGCATCACTTCTTCAAATCCCAGTAAAACACAAAAATCTATTAAAAATCTATTTTACTATTAAACAGCATTCCCTTCTGCAAAAAACATTTTCTTTTAACATCCATGCATTCAGTATGTAGTAAGAGAAAATCCACCTGGCTGCACAATTTTACAAATAGTAAAGTCTTTATTTTTTGTTTTTTAATAACCACAGTAAATAACCTCTTAATAGAGGCTACACTATGGAAGACAGTTGAGCACCAATGTTATATGTTTGTGCTTTCATTGTGCTTATTTTTACATGTTTTATTCTGATGTGGAAAACACAAAGAATGAGCCATTCCTAGTAAATTGGAACAGGACCTTGATCTTCTTCATAAGATATCATCCAAAACATGAATCCATGCATACCAACATGCTAAGACTGCAAGGGAACCGTCAACATACCTGTTCATTAAGAAGTGTGACCTGTGCTTCCAGTTCTTTCTCTCCTTTGGCTGGAGTGGACGGTCCAGGGATCTTTTTGGCTGACGAGGGTCTAGATGACGGTGTTGTGGACTTAGGCGTGGTAGAAGTTACCCTGGAGGCTCCTGCAGGAAACAACAGTAGTATATCAGTCCGTTTTGCGGCATAGTAGATTGATGCCATGGTTATTTATAGCTGACCCTTATGAGGGACATGCTATAGAATGTAGCAGTTAACAAGTCTGGAGACAGAAATGAGACATGTAGTCCCAAGACTGGTCGAACCAACCCAAACGTCAAGTTACCAACACATTGCGTTTAGAAATAAATACATGAACATAAAAATATTGTTTCAGCCAAAGGTGTTGAAGTTTAAAACAAGAAGTTCAACATTAACACTGTGGCCATACCAGAAATTATTGTTTGCTAAGTGTAACCCAATGAAAGCTTACGTAGCTAGCTTGGATTAACCCATTCGTTTACAACTAGTCTGGCTTACTGGATGTAGGTTGTTGGTATAAGCCCGCCCAAGCCTGGCATTGGGTGACTGAAATAGTCGCCCAATGGCTGGCTCTGGGCGGGCTTATACCGTATACTCCTCCACCTTCGGCCATCTGCGTGTTACCATTTTCAATGTCCCCATCGCTACGTGAAACAACAACAACCTCCGAGCTAGCACCCTGCAAGCTGAATATGTTTTGATGAAGACTGCCAGGGCTCGCCTCCTCACGTGCAAATGTCCCACCAAAACAACTTCCTCCCCCAACACTATTTTGCAAGGGCACCGTTGCTGCATCCTGGGCTTAGCGCCGCCCAAGACGATTGTGATTGGTTAAAGAAATACAAATAAGACGGAGCGTTTTTTTCCCCTACACCAGAATGATAGTGAGTTCAGCCAGACCAGTGTGGAGAAAGGTCTTCTATGCAAGACTAGTTTACAACTACTAAAAACAAAAATAAATCATTCAATGAACTGTCTGCTCTTTCAGAGGGCAATGCACAACACAGGCAAGAAAGAAAACTGGCAGGTCAAACATCAAGTTGAATTAACTTTACAATGAAAATGAAATCCACCGATAGAGGTGGCAATTCACATTGGAACAGCTGAATTTGGTGCAAAAGTGTAACAAATCAGTCAGTTACAAGTATGCTGATGTGACTATGGCCTAAGAAGATATCAACTAGAAGAAGTATCTCGATTGAATATATAATTAGGGCTGGGTATTGCTACTGATTTCCCAGATAAATTCCATTATGATTCACTTATATAGGGATATTTCAGTTTCAGTTCACAATACCAATTTTGCTGGGGCATGAAAGAGAACTAATGCTGTAAATTTTGCAAGGAACCATCTAACCTGGTGCATTATTACAAATATTAATGTTTACATTAAGAATTGACCTCAAAGCAGTTACATTGTACTTTTTTATTTAACAATACACAAGTCAACACAATATAGTGCAAGTTGTGCAACTCTACAGTGTGTACGTGTGTGATAAGGCATTAAAAGATCGATCTCTGGATTGTATTAATCGATATCGGATCATTCAAATGAAGATCGATTTGAATCGGAAAATCCACTTTTTTATAATCATATAATTAAAGTATGTCCAATTACTACCGTGTAATTGGACATATCTACCATGTAGGTTCATTGTGTCAACCGAAGCAACTTAGTTACAATGGTGTATAACATGTACAACCTTGACAGCTATGCCAAGGTTAGTGCCATTTCTTCCTTATCAGGCTATTCAAACCCATTAAGACCAATGCCTTTGGTCTTCCAGGTGATTGTGCTTACCTGCCGTGGGGGAGCTAGCTGCGTGGAGGGATTTCTTCGGCAGGTTGAAGATCTGCTCTCCAGGGTCAGGTGGTGGGATGGCATCCTGACCCTGTCTGGCCTGAACTGGGTCATATTCTTTACCATCGTAGTTTGCATCGAAGAACTTCTTGAACCACTGGATGAAGTCAAGATTGTCTTGAAACCTGCCTTTGACCAGCTTCTCTACAGGAATAATCTGAGTGGAAGGTAAAACACAGAGGATCAAAGATGAGGAACACAGCAAGAGCAAACAATTGCAAATACATAAATGCAATAATAGAATAACCTATGCAAACCCTGAGTACCAATTAGGATATTAGGATTCTCTCAAGACTCACCTTGTCCACATTCACCCTTTTAAATGATGCCTGCAACACTTTCCAATTGTGGATGTACTCATGCTCCAGTTTAGCTTGGAACTTGACCTTCTTAAGACTGATGCAGCCAGGAAAAAGCAAATCCATGAACTGGCAATAGGCTGCTCCTAGATAGGGAATCAACGCATAAACAGTCAAAACACGAAGGCTATAGAAGGAATACAGGGAATTAACTGCACCCATAGCTTAGTATATTAATCTAGATTATCTAGATTATTAACACTCTCCAACAGCATGGATGATCATGCTGTTGGAGAGTGTTAATAATCTAGATAATATTATAGCATACTCCTTTAGTTTATAGAAAACTATAATAACGATATTATATATTTTTATAAACTAAAGGCCTATGCTGTAACAACACTATAACAGTTGCATGTTGCATATGCATTTGCAAAGTGAAGCCAGTAGACACATATGCCTCAGTAATGTCCTCTTAAAAGCCTGCAGGAATTGACATACTTTAAGAGAGTGTGAGCCGGCCCAGGAGTCAGGAGTGATTGTGATTAGATTACTTGGACCCAGCAGGAGGACATGCCCGATTGCAAGCTTTATTTATAGACGCCTCCCAGTCTCCGCCAAGAATAGGTGAGTGCGTTGCCCAGATTGATTTAACTTTATCACTGGGTCAAGCAAAGGCAGGTACTTGTAAAGTAGTTAGTAATTAGCGATCCTTACATGTCTGTTACCAGTCCACAGCTTATTGAAAACAGTTGGCATGCAACCAGAGAAAGACACACACACTATCCCTCCAGTTAAATTTGATCTTACCTGAAGACAGCTGCTCAACTTTCGTGTAATTTAGGCTGAGAATATCATTAACCCAGGCAGTGATGTCATGCCTGCTCATAGTCTCCTGGGTTATTGAGGTAGAGTATACGTTGACCGCCATCCCCCAACTGCAAAAAAATAAATGAATGCATTATTTAAAAAAAAAGAAGTAATAATAAGGCAATACCTTTCATCTTAGCACACCAAGCAAACAAGGCAAACAACGAACCTCAAGTTCCACGTTACGGACGTGGTTTGCCTGAAATGCTTGGGTTTTTGAACAAAAGGGCAGACACTTGTAATACATGGGCTTAGGAAGGGGGTTAGGAATTGGGATATTGATTTTGTCTCAAGTCACGCATGGACCAAGGAAGACCACACATTCAACCACCACTCAGAGAGCAAGTAAGTCCAACTTCCGTACCAAATCCTTATAATGCATAAAAAAAGAAAGAAATGACACACATTTAGCCAAGTCACCTGCTCAGCAATTGCTCACCGTTGCTTTTAATGCATTGCTCCTTGATCATAAGCACAGATATAAAACACAGGATCCACACTCTCAGTGCAGTGCACCAGGGTGCATTCTTCCGCATTTCAACCTTCCCCCCCCAAAAAAAACAGTCCGTTTCCCCGCCACACTGGGGTGTACACATGGGCAAGTTATGGATCCAAAACGCAACGAAATAAAATGTATGAAGCCCAGTATGTGATCATTGCTTTTTTTTTAATTTCTTGTTCCTCGTACCAAGTCAACCAAAAAGCAGCCGTACCTAAGACGACCCCCCCCCCCCCCCCCCCCCCCCATCCTCTACATGACAGGCCGGGTAGGAAGCAGCGGGCCAGCCGTTCCCATGTCAACAAGGCGGATGCACGGCTAGCTAGGGTACGGTTAGCCGCGCCGTTAATAGCCTAAATAGACTACAAAAGGCTACGTACTATACAAGGTGGAGACGTATGTATGTATTGTATGTCTGTATGTAGCCACCACCACCACCGACCACACCGTCCGTACTCCGGGGTTGCGTGTATATACGTTACACACCGTGTGTGTGTGTGTGTGTGTGTGTGTGGCGGCGGCTACCATGGACGCCCCCGCGACATGGACCTGCTCTAGCGGGCCGGTTGGTGATGGTGATGTGATGCTGAAATAATGTGGGTTTGGAAAATACAACCAATACGACGACGACGACAGGGGGGGGGGGGGCCTTTAAGCGATTTTACGCCATAGCTGACAGGACTGGACGTAGTAATAACGCAGGGGTGGAGGGGAGGGGGGGGGGGGGGTGGTGGCGCACACGCACAACAGGCCAACGACGAGAAGCGATAACTGCAACAGCAAAAAAAAAATTAAAAAACAACAAATTAAACTGCAGCTTTTTTTTTTATATAGCAATCCCCATTTGCAGGCTCGCAGCCTTTATTATTGTGAGACCGCATCAAACTGCGGGCATTTACATCGATTTACCTGTAGGCGCGCTCTCCTCGCACTGTATTTTTTCTGTAGGGAATGATGTTGGATCCGTTGTCCGGGACGATGTCGTTGTTGTTCTCTCCATTGGGGGAAAGTGCTTGGGTGGGACCAGGCATCGGGTCTCTACGGTGTTGAACAGATGGCCTGTTCCCCGTTTGGCGAAAAGGACGACGGAAATCCCAAGGAAAGTGCCGCACCTCGGGCTGGCTCACTGTCTCTCTCTCTGCTTATTCTTCACAAATCTCTTCTGCCTGGTGACGTCGCTGCGCCCTGCCCACGTGACCGCGAGGGGTGGCCGGTTCTTTTTATAGTGGGGATGATTTCGCCCAAATTAAAACAAAAAAAAAAACCACGAAATAATACATGATGTGTGATCGTCTTGTATATGGGTATACGATCGCCACCGAATCAGGAAAGCACATTTAACGCGTTTAACATTTTTTGCGATGCAAATTAGCGGGACCGTCGGTGCTTAATCAAATGCTCCTGTGGTGCTATGATGAAAGGGGAAATGCAGCCCATCATTTTTTTTTGTTTCTAACAAAGAATGAGTATCAATGGATTTGCAGTGCAATTTGTATACCGTGGATGTATGCTAGACAGTAGGCAGGCGATCATTGGCTGACAAACCTAGTACTACTACTAGTTTTGTAAATAAATAATATAATAAATAATAATAACTATTGCAAATAAGCCATATATTCCCCTGACCGAATCCTTCAGGGTTGTAATTCCAGTTGAACCTTACAGTAGGGCCAGATTCAACACACACACACACACACACACACACACACACACACACACACACACACACATATATATATATATATATATATATATATATATATATATATATATATATAGCCACATATTCAATGGCTTTGCTAAATTGTGCACATTTTTCATTTTAGGTTATACATTTGCTTTTAAGAAGGTCAGATAGCAGACTTGTTGAGGATGCAGTATGCCTGGTGCGTGCAGATAGTACATAGTAATTAAATGCTATGGGAATCATAAAATGTACTAAATGTTAAAAGCTACGATGCACATAATACAATAACAGCCATATTAACACAAACCTACACTGACTACTATCTACTAATGCAATTGCTTAATAAACGTAACGCTTTCATATCCCACCAGCATATAGGCTACATACATCTCTCAAGATTGACACCAACAAGTAGCGACACAGTGCATATAGCTAATATGGTGCAGACCGTGCACTTTACCCCTAGATCATGTCAAAGGATCAGTAGAAACAGTAGCAATAAAACCCTTAGCAATAAAACCCTTGTTATGCACACGTCTGCACGTTTAGTGCATCCTCAGACCATACACCCTGGGGCACAGACAACTGCAATGTAAAGCACTGACATCCCAAAAACGACATAGAGGCCACGACATGGTCTCCAGGGGAATAGTTTTACAAACCAGTTTTGTTTGTTTGTTATTTTTTGGATGAATCCGTTGGTAACACTATTTACTATAAATACAGGGTTAGGGTTAGGGGTTAGGGTGGGTTAGGGTGTGTCGTTCTGTGTTATGTGTCGAAAATAATGGCTAAAAACAAACACACAAAAAAACAAAAGCAAAAAAAAAACCAAGTTGTTCAGCAGTTACGCAAATGTTGCAGACAAACTCGTGCCAGAGGTCGGTAGTGCAGCAGCAGTAGTACCACGTCTATAACGTTACACCGTACTACAGTCCCAGCTTACAACAGCGTGGACACACACACATCGTAAAATATCGCGAGAACTACACACAACCACCCGCCGTCCACGACTTAAAGAGGAAGTCATCTGTCACTGGACCCATGGTGGTACAGCCAGACACTGGAGACATTGTGGTTGTCCATAACAACGCGTTTGGGTCGGTTTACTTGAACTACGGTACTTGTTTAACTAAGCTAGTTTTGCGCCTGCACTTTGGACAGAAACCAGCCGGCACACACACACACACACACACACACACACACACAGCACACCAGACCAGACTCTACAACCGCACAAACTAAACGACACGCGAGTGAAACGCGTTATCCATCGCTTCGCCTCTACATCCCACCTCTGGAAGACCCTTCATTTATTTCGGTTCAGGACAAAACAAACGCGTAATAGTTTAATTTGACTCACCAGTGAACTCGTATCCTATCCCCAGGTTACACGGTGTTAAAAAAAATCGGCTCTCTTTTCCTGAGTCACCCCACCCTCTGCCGTGCATTTAGCAGCGATTCGTGCGAGCCGGTGACGCGAAAAACGCACCCGCGTCTGATTGGCTGAACGCGCCACCGCGGAGGCGCCCCATTGGTCGGTTTCTGACATCTGTTCTGAGCGCGACCAATCACGTCGCGATGCGTTGCTCGTTGAATGCGGTTGACAGTTTCCTCCACATCCACACATATGTCACTTTCCCTTTGACTGGGCCCAGCTTTGCCTTATCGTTGCTCAGATAAATGGTTTTGTTCGTGTTATATATCTATATCTACATCTCTAAATATATAACTATATATCTCTAAATATATATACATTTATATATGTATATGTAAATATAAATGTAAATATAAATATATATAAAAAATATATCTAAAAAAATAAGGGTTAAGGGTTATAAATAATAAAAAAATAATAATAATAAAAATAAATAAATAATAATTTATATATATATATATATATATATATATATATATATATATATATATATATATATATATATATATATATATATATATGTGTGTGCTTTTTTCAAGTTTAGATTGAGTTGCAGTGGTGCAATCATTTCTATTACATACTCTATTCATACAATTTACAGTTTAGTATAATCGTAGCAGCTGTTTGGTAAACGGTTATCCAGGAATTACAGCCCCTTACATTCCTCTAACAGAGCATAGAAATATAGGACTAGACAATTGCCTCTGGGCCAACAGTTGCACCCGGGCGCGCCCTGTTTTCTAATCAAACCGGGTTTTTTTGTTGCACAGTGCAGACTGCGCAGGTTCATTTTTCTTTTGGTGAGGCTTCTTCATAGCCTAGAGATAAATAGTCAAAATAAATAGCATGCAGCTATCACAGATTCTGCACACATCCTGTAGGCCTAGTCATTTTCCTGACATGTGAAGGAGGTGGTGGTGGGGCGATGTCTGCGTGTTATTATTTACTAAATAATATATTTATGAAATAAAGAAATCAAGTCAATAACAAATTGAATTCCTTCTTTGCTTTTTAACTAGGGTTTCAGAGATTCCTCTCTGGAAAACGCTTTTCAATAAGTCTGGAATGGAAGTAGACTACAATGTCTTGTTTCATTGAACTAACTGAAGGATTCTGGTGGGCATTGTGGTCTATCGAACGTTTATTTCTGTCTGTCTGATATGATTTCATTCACATATACCGTCTTAAAATCTGAAATCTTGAATATTCACACTATGGAGTGTGACACTGGATGGTTGCTCTTAAGCGTTGCAGTATGGTATGAATAATAGACAATAGGTTGGGAGCACAACGGTGCTTAATGAATGTGCACTGCCAAAGCCAGACCAGCTGAACTGTGACACACTGGAATGGGGGGAAAAGTAGTTCACAGGCAACAAAATGGTGATACAGTGTCAACATTTTATTATGCATCTTCGCCATGCAAGATCACCGATAAGAACTACCTCAAAAGAAAAAAGAAAAGAAAATCTAACTAGATATATTTCACACATTTCTGATTTTAGATTAACTTGCCGCTTTTCATATAAGTGGTCAGGGTAAGTTGTATGCACACCCAGAAAGTGCATGATGTGTTTGTACTGTGTATTGGTATGTGCATGTGTAACAGTGATTCATTTGAGGGATGAGTGGGCGAACATTTTGGTCAAGATAAATGCAAATTAAACAATATAGTACACAAACATTAATCAATTACTCTTTTTAAGAGTACAAAACAAAACAAAATCGTAATCGTCTTTGCCGGTGTAAACCATTTGTTTTGGACTAAATTTGAAATTGCATATGACTATTTCTATATTCTTCAAGCATGATCCACTGTATTTCAAAGCTATGAAAAATTCACTGACCGCCTTCATCGATATCAGAATGAAAAGAGACAACGTCTGTGTTCAGATGCCACCTTGTTTATCCAGTTGGAAAGCAACATTTCCTCTGACTGGTCTATGGTCTGTTAGCAATTAGCATGTGGCTAACAGGCTGTTGCACATTCTCTGCTGGGAATTTCAATAAATTCCAGTGAGAGGTCACCTAATCAGCCAAGGCAGTACTACGCACAATCCATGACTTATATCTCAAATCCAATCCACTCTGCCATAAGGCTTGGAGCCAGACAAGAAAACAAAAGTCAGTCAAGACTGGTAATAACACAACTACTCTGTTGGGAAATTCCTGTCATATATAGGCTAGAATTGTATTCTCAATTTATATGATCTTTGTTTGTGAGTTACAATAAATCATTGTTTTGTGTCATGCTGAATATCGCAACAAGTTATGAACCCAGTTTTTCATTTTAGAAATGAGGGAACTTAAAACACGGCGGTTTGTCCGCCTGTATTACGAACATAACGTTCACACAATAGCTAGACAACTCATTCAAAATTAGGGTAAAAAGTAGATATTTTCCAATGTTGTGTTTTTATGGCACCTGTGGTATAATAGACAGCTCATCAGTTCATCATAACTTCTCCACATCATTTCACAGTATTGTCTTAAACATGTAGTGGGTTTAAAAATATACCTTTACACAAATGTAATCTATGGTTGGATTTGAAAACTTTCATTCTTCATGTCTTCATGACCCCAGTGTCATTTCCCCCAGTGTCTTCTTCTTCTGTTGTTTCTTCTCATATTGCTGATCTGCCAAGAGAACAGTTCATGTTGTAGATACAGACAGGAGGTGTTCAACCAAGGGATACAGAATACAGAAATAGACTCACCAGCATTTCAAACATTGCAACATTGCATGTACACTATCATCAGTTGTGTAATGCTATACAACTGTTTTTCTCAAGGGGTTACATTAAAATATCCATGTGACCGGGCCTATCACTCCACATCACATCTGTTAGTATTATTCTCACGGCTTTTCCTCCACAGCTTTCGCCGGCGAACACATAATGACTGCACACCCACGTCAGGAGATTTGTTTACTTCAATGGATTACTTAACAGCACTTTGACCATACAAACACACAGCATGCTACAACCCCAACAGGTGGAACACACTGCTCCCATACACCATTAAAGCACAACCCATTACGACCCTTGAGTCGAGTAATTGTTGATTACCTCCAATCCATTACATTAAAGTGTAATTAGGTTTTAGTGTATTAGATGGAAACCCTACTTTGTGAATATTCTTCACTAGGATGAAGCATAGCACTATTCAGATCATTTTCCTATTCAGATGGTTATTCAAACTTTTTTTTTTAAATTAATGTGGTTTACTTTTCTTAGTGGAAGCAACCTCAATGACTGCAGATCTGTATTATTCATGAATATGACTGCAAGGGGAATTGTGGGTGAGACTGTTAGATCATTCATGTCAATTACAGATCTGATCAGGATCTGATCAATACTTACCAGGAATATGGAGCAGCATGGTCACTGCTGTAGTGTCACCTACACACACACACACACACACACAGAATAATGAGTGCGTAATACAACATTGTGGGAACACTATTTACAACAGACAGAGACAACGAAGATAATTTGCATAGTACACAGCAGCACAAACGCTCCAGTGTTACGCTGTCCTGTGTAATTACAGCGTTCTCTTCCACATGATTGGTGGAAGAAATATTGTCATTCTCCAGCTAAATGAACCACAACAATGCAGGCGTTCAATAACAATATGGCAATCGCCAAGGAATACAATTTATGTCGACATAACTCAAAGCGGTTTGGTAATGAATTGTGGCTCACACATTCGTCCGCTTCACATGGCACATTTTAAACACGCTTGTTGTCAGCGAACATTTGAGATAACCAATGTTGTCTGAAAACATTCAGATAATAGTTTCAACTTCCTTTGTGGCCGCTAAGTGGTGGATGAGTGAAGGATGTGTAGAGGAGGAATGTGTTTGTGAGCGCTTGTCTAGTCTTACCAAGCAGGCCTTCTCCGGTTCCTGCTTATGCCTTTATGAGCTCCTCCGCCCGGAGGGCCTCCTCCAGCTGTTTGTCAAGATCCGCCTCGTAACGCTCCTCTGGCGGGACGCCGATCCTGTCCAATAGGAGGACGAAACGTCAACATTTTCATTCCAACTTTTGAGACTTGTTCAAGAAGATAGCGTTTGTTTGCGTTGATTGAGTCATTCAGGAGAAAAAGCTATAAAACAAAGAGGCACCTCGGTTTAGAGATTATCTGTGTGAAGAAGGGATCTGTAGCGGATGAAGCCAGTATGTCACTGCTTCCAAAATCTGAGTCCAAAAGGCTTTCCATCTCACTGCCACCATCTGAGACAACATAGGGATGTATCCATATACACACGTTGAAAGCATTGGTTTAAGCAGGGGGCCAAATGTAAACTGTATCAGGTTTTCATGTATTGTTCATTCACCCGAATTCAGCTCCTTGACCAGCGATGACATTGTGTTGGTGATGGAGTCAGCAGCGATGAGTAGGTCATTCCTCAGATTTCTCCTTGGCCCTTTAAAAACAGAACAAAAAACAGGATCTTAATTTTTTCCCCACCATCACACCAAGACTATATAGGGCTGGGCAACGTGATCATTTGTCATCTTTGAGAGATATCGTGAATATATTGGGATTCATCACCACATGCAGTCTTGTAGTGTCACTGAATTATTGATTACAACTAGCTCTAAAAAGGATAATAACATGATTACTGAAATGGCAGGGAGAAAATAATATTTTTTAACCTTAAACAAACCTCAAATGACCAAATACTTTAATGCGATGACCCTCAGTTGGAATATTTGATATTTTGAAGCACATTGTTACATAGGGTTCGCCTATTGTGTAAAAGTCCTCATGCTTATCGTGATAATCTCATTTTTCATATTGCCCAGCCCTAGTACTACATACTAACTGTACATGTGTGTTCATGTCTGGGTTGGGGTGGGGGTGGGGGGGTGGGGGGGTTACCCTGAGAGAAGGCCTCCTGTACATCCCCTCCCACTCCCATGAGGGAGTCCTGAGGTGTGTGTGTGGGGGTGGTGCCGGCTGACTCTGAGTGGATGGGGGTGGGGATCGGTCTGCTGGCGGTGTGGCTTGGGGAGGACCGTGGAGAGCTGGGACCCTGAGTCTAGAGACCAGTTCACACACACACACACACACACACACACACACACACACACACACACACACACACACACACATACACACAGGCACACACACACACGCACACACACACACACACACACACACACACACACACACACACACACACACACACACACACACACACACACACACTCACACATAAACAAAGGCACACACACAGACACACAGGCACACACACATGCACACACAGACGCACAGGCACACACACAAACTCAAGTCACGACACACGCACACACGAGAGACCGAAGGGGAAGAGGGAAAGAGAGAAAGAAGGAGAAGGAAGAGGAGGGGAGGAGGAGAAGAAAGAGGGGAAGATAAAGACGGAGAGAGGATTTAGTGTGGATAGATAAAAGGGTAGTAATGAAAAGGGGCATAAAAGTTATAATCCCACCCACCACTCCCCAATAGCTTCATGTTGGCATGAATTATGATATGATTTAAATTCATGAAATAAAGCAACAGGGAGAAATATCCAATTCTCAGAGTCTGTGAATCTCAACGCCCACATTATTCAAACTAGGTTATGCTCTTGCATGGTAATGTTCTGCCTCCACAATGCAACAAAACACATGAAAACAAACATTCATTAGGAGACAGCTGCAAACAGCAGGTGAGAATATTATACCATTATGAAACCGGTATATATTAAATAAAACATTCTGTATATTTTGTTAAAAGCCTCTGCTGAATATTGCTTGTAGTATTCACTGCACCAATAGTTAAACAATATATATATAACATGCTGTTAGTTCCAAATGCATCAAGTACATTCAAATCTATTATAATGCACGTGTTTGGAGTAATACGTGTGCACTATTTGAACCAAAGTCTCCAAAGTATTAATATGTTAAGTTTTCTTTTTGTATTTTTTATATTTTTTGTATTACTTTTTGCACATTCCCAACTTACAGCTTGTTTTCGTTCCTCCTCCTGTGAGAACAGAGGTATTCATGTTTGTCTTAAACATTAAAAAAAACACATCAAACTACATATGTGGGACGGGTATGTCTCAATTATAATATACCCAGCATTTCCCATAGTCTAGGGCATGACTAGCACATGGCTTGTGTAATGGAATTAACATTGATCCCTTTAGGGCTAATACCATTGATATTCTGACCACTTTAAGCCACTACAGTAAGCCGTTTATGGTGGCTTTCATTGTGCACATGTCTTATTGACTGCTGATATTCTCACCCTAATGCCGATCCTTTAAGAAGGCAGGCACTTTATCCTGCATTGTTAATAACATAATCCCATATCCCCCCCCCCCAAAAAAAATTAAATGTATTGTGGTATTGTGGTTGTTTTACTGTTAAAACCAAATCATCATATCCCGTTTGAAATGCTGCACAGCTTCAAAAGCCCGCCCCCTGGCGGACACCCGTGGTACTCCCCCATAGAACAGTGCCATTCATTAGCGGTGTAACACCACTCTAATCCCAAACCTTGAGTAGCATCATGAGTTGCTCCAGCTGCACCATGAGCTCCCTGCGGCTCTCCTGCAGAGTAGACATCCTTTGTTCAAGCTCATCTTTGCGTTGCCTGACAAAAAAATTTAAAAAAAGGAAAATGACAAACAGCAAGACTTTCTGTCAGTCCCAAAGGGCACAGGAGAATCACTGTAACCCTGATATGGGAACCTTTGCTCCTTTGTTCTACAGAGAGGAAAATGTCCTCAAAAAAAATCGTACAGATCCAATTTTCAATATAAATGAATCAAAGATGGTCAACCTTACCTCAATTTGTCATTGTTTATGTCATTTTGGGGGGCAATACTTATATCTAACCACCACTAACAATGTACAGTGTGTCCACATAGTGAAAATCTAAAAACTAAAAAGCATCTAAAGCACATCTGCTTGGATAAGTAAAAAAAATCATCTTAGACATCATAGGTTGCTGTCTATTGTTAGAGCTGGGGTTGTAGTTCTATATCAGGGCTGGGGTTGTAGTTCTATATCAGGGCTGGAGTTGTAGTTCTATTATATCAGGGCTGGGGTTGTAGTTCTATTATATCAGGGCTGGGGTTGTAGTTCTATGATATCAGGGCTGGGGTTGTAGTTCTATTATATCAGGGCTGGGGTTGTAGTTCTATATCAGGGCTGGGGTTGTAGTTCTATTATATCAGGGCTGGGGTTGTAGTTCTATGATATCAGGGCTGGGGTTGTAGTTCTATTATATCAGGGCTGGGGTTGTAGTTCTATGATATCAGGGCTGGGGTTGTAGTTCTATTATATCAGGGCTGGGGTTGTAGTTCTATTATATCAGGGCTGGGGTTGTAGTTCTATATCAGGGCTGGGGTTGTAGTTCTATTATATCAGGGCTGGGGTTGTAGTTCTATTATATCAGGGCTGGGGTTGTAGTTCTATTATATCAGGGCTGTAGTTCTATATCAGGGCTGGGGTTGTAGTCCTGTTCCAGGACGTGCACTATGGCCAACCTGAGAAGTCGTAGCTCCGCTAGCAGAGTGGGGTTCTGCTGGTTCTTGTCGGCTGGTGGCTGAGAGGCCTGCTCGTGTTGAATCCGCAGGCGCTGGATCTCTTGCAGGATTTCTCTGCAACAGACAAATGTGCACACACACGCGCGTGCGCACGTAACACACACACACACACACACACACACACACACACACACACACACACACACACACACACACACACACACACACACACTTTATTGATTTTTGTGTCGCTACCAATGGAAAGAATCGGCCCTGATCTCTTTAGCTCCAGTGAACACAGATGAGGTTGAAATGTTCAATCAGCACGATTTTGCTTGACTACCATTAATTGTATCACACCAGCAAAGCTTCAGTTATTTTTGGCTTCCAACTATAAACCCACACTAAACACGCCTAGGGACTCCTTGTTTTTTTTTTTTTTTAAACAGTAAAAATATGATGCAACCTTTAAGATATCAACTCATACAGTGCATTAAACACCGTCTACAACGTCGTTATGCTTGTATAAGTATCCATTTTGACAACCCCCCTGACAGTTATCAACAAATACTTACAAGCGAATGCACCACTTGGATGCAAACATTTTCATTTCTTTTTTTTAAAAATTGTTTTTGTCACTGGTAGGCCAACTTTCAACATACAATTGAATTTAGCCATAAAACAACAGTTTATACCTGTGGGTCATCTTTCATAAATCACTGTCAGTGTGCTGTTGTGATTGTTTCGGTGGGGTGGATAACACACACACGTTATATAAATAAACCCTGACCTGTTTTTGTGCTCCAGCTCGGCGATGAGCTGCCTCTGGTG
>JAOPHQ010005791.1:2500-5000 GCA_030340625.1 Merluccius polli | reverse complement strand
CTGCTGGGGGAAGCAGGTGCGGACGGCCTGCTCGGTGTAGGCGAACGACGGCCCCTCGAAGACGGCCATGGGCAACTTGAGGACCTCCCGCAGGAACCGGTCGAATTGGGAGTAGGCCAGCACCCCCGCCGAATCTGATATCTGAGAAAAAATATCTTCACACAGCAACAGCGGAGCACTTCAAATTAATCAGACTAATTGTCAGTTGTCACGACAGTCGACTAATTGCGGCATTACACAAAGCAATCATCCCGTTTTCGCTGTAAAAACACATCAAAGCAAGGTTGTGATTCAAATCAATTATCGTAGTACACCAGCGAGAGTGTCCCTCCCTTTTTTATTCTTCACGAGTCACTGATGCTGCTTCAACAGATTTTGTAGAATTATGTAATAGGCTGTGTGCCTCAGACTATGAATAATGACTTCTCCCAGCCATGAAGAGCCAAACCAAGGCTATTTCTCCGGGAACAATACCATCGGCAGACAGAGATCTCAAAAGATACCCAACTCTAATTAGTTTGCATTAAGAAAATTCACAGGAGTGTACGTAGTCTCCAAGAACTGTGAAAACCTTACAAACGCAATTAATTCACACGCTGCTCGCCACACCTGGCTAATCCTCGGCGAGTCGTTTTTTAATTTTCGTTATGTCACGATCACAAATAATGAAACAATTACAGCACTTCTCACATCTTAATTTGTCCAAATATTTCCCTCCACAGATGGTGGCGAGGGCCATCTTCACGACGAAGACAGATATCTTCCCCAGTCCTTCCCTGGAATAATAAATGCAAACATACAGGAGGATAAAGAAGAAGTATCGCAAATCCAATAATTCGGAATCGCATGAAACACTGTCCATAGCGACGTTTTTCCCCGCCGGTATGCAGGGTCAAACTCACAGACACAGGTTTACATAATAAATGTTATCATTCTCAATGGATATTCTCAACTCTTCTCCCCCCTCGGGTGTACACACACTCTCACACACTCTCGCACGCAAGCTCGTTCGTGTCAACATCAAGGCAGAAATGTTTCCACTCGTACCCTTTTACAAGAGTGTAACGTTTCTTGCGCCGGCGGCGGCGGCGGATCAGAGCGGATCCGAAGGCGTCGCGGTAGGCCAGAGGTCATAGGTCACACCGAGTAACATAAGGGGGGGGGGGGGGGGGGGGACTCACGGGTCATAGGCGGCGAGCAGGAAGTTGAGCAGCAGGCTGACGGAGTGCTCCACGCTGATCTGGTGCGTGGTGGGCAGACGCTTGTTGAGCTGGTAGAAGACGGTGGAGATGGCGGCCTCGAGGCACGCCGCGCTGAAGTCGCCGGCGGCGTCGGCGTTGTTGAGGCCGTTCTCGCGGAATGCTTCGATCACGTTCCAGATATCCACCAAGTGCACTGGAGACGACGAAATGAGATTTGGAAAAAAATGACACCGAGAACAAGAACACAACGTATTTCGGGCCTAAAACTTCAGGTTCAGTTGGAAAAATGATGGGAGATTAAAAAAAAACCATGTCTGCCGTACTCACAGTTGCATTTCTTCTGCACGAATCTTAGCTTACAAGCCGTTCTGTACGTGGATAGTCTTATCGAATCCAACTCTTGAGCCCCTGTGAAAATCGTTATTCTGTGGTTACAAAACAAGTATCATTTTAAAACCCACAAAGACCTCTCACACAAAGCATGCAGGTGTAGCCGGCGTGAAGTACACTGTGAGAGCACTAGAGCCAACCATGTGGTCTATTATCCGCCGGAGTCTGTTTCCGTTTTTTTTTGTATCCTCAATGATCCTTTTGGACACTGGTCGGGGGTCGGACACTAGATCTTCATCTTATTCACTCGTCTCTCCATAGAGGTTACAGTAAAGGATTAGTGGCTGTTTTATGGATGATGAGCAACACGGCGCGCCATAGATCACACTGAAATGTGGAGCTTTCAGACAGGACCCTTCAGAGCACTTACTCATCTCGACAAACAGTTGCCTTCTGTCTGCCATTGTGTGACCACTCTGTCCGCAATCTTCAATCATTCTGAACGGGGGGAGAGAGAGAGAGAGACGCAGGGAGACAGGAAGAGGGGGGAGAGAGGGGGAGACAGAGAGAAGGTCAAGTAAAGATTCAGTGCCTTGCCGCCGCTATTAGTAATCATTCGGTAATCAGGGAAATAAAAGGCTGGCGTTCGGCTGAATGTGCTCTGCTGATGTTTTCAGCTGTTTTCCACAGATTTGAGGGAATTGATATTTATTTACAACAGCGTGGGGAATTCGACACGACGATATTGTGTTTAATGTGCTTGCCGCTCGGCATCTGCGCAGGTATATTAACAATAGCGGAAACAATGGAAAGCTTCGGGTCATTTCGACAACGTGAACCTCAGCTCACTTTAACTTTAGTTTATTTCTTATGCAGCGCATATTTTATTCTTCTTCATAATGTACGAATTCCTTTTAAGTCCCAGGGCAGTGTATTATAATCAACTATCTCGGATTAATTAAACAAAA
>JAOPHQ010005790.1:17500-64664 GCA_030340625.1 Merluccius polli | reverse complement strand
CCCCCCCCCCCCCCCCCCCCCCCCCCCCCCCCCCCCCCCCCCCCCCCCCCCCCCCCCCCCCCCCCCCCCCCCCCCCCCCCCCCCCCCCCAGTGAGAGATATGATAATTACTTCTCTAACGAACACATCAAGACCCTCGCCTGTCACCCTCATCTGTCCCTCTCTCCCAGGACGGCCAAGGTTTAAAATATTACAAAATACCACAGACAAATATGAAGAGGATGAAACGGATCTACACACGTACACACACACACACACACGCACACACACAGATTTGTTGTTTGGAGAGAGGGGGAGGATGAGGATGAAGAGGAAGAGAGCACACATGCATCGGAGCGGCGGAGAAAGCACGTCCGCGCCAGCTGGCGTCCCAACACACGACGCAAACACAGCCTCCGTCGCGTCTTACGTCGCTTCCCGTCCCTCCGCTGTAATCCGCCGCGTCGCGCCGACGACTGACAAGGTCTGATGGCGAGGAGGACGGCTCTACGCCGCGCAGCATTCAGCGCCGCCGCCGCCGGCGTCGCTCGCCGATAAGAGGTAGAGGACAATGAACAAACACAGATGTGATTATTTTATCTTCGATTTTCCTCTTCTTTATGTCGTGAAGTGTATAATTT
The DNA here is from genome assembly GCA_030340625.1 of Merluccius polli. NCBI lineage: Eukaryota > Metazoa > Chordata > Actinopteri > Gadiformes > Merlucciidae > Merluccius > Merluccius polli. The sequence continues at coordinate 64,045 of JAOPHQ010005790.1, read as the reverse complement.
GAGTAATAATACACATCACACAATTACACAATTACACACACACACACACACACACACACCATCGTCGCTGCCGTCTGGTAGACGTTGCCCCCGACTACCAGACTCACAAACCGCTTTCCAGGCCATCCGCCGCGTTAATCTACACACACACAATTCAATGTTCATATTCATGGGCACTCTCCCACTTTATAAACACAATATTTAATACTCCTATTCCCATTGTCCGTATTCCCCATCCTTTGCAGTCTCTGGAACCGCTGCTATAGTTTCTTCTTCTTCTACTGTTGTGTATATTTTTTGTTATTTCTGCCATTTTCTTTGCTATGTTTGCCCCTATTCATGGCTCTTCTTAAAATTGTAATTATATTTGCTAGTAGTTGTTGTTGCTGCTGCTGCTGCCATGTCCTCGGAATTTCACTGCTTATCACCCGGTGTTATACTGCGCATTCGATGAATAAAAAACACTTTGAATTTGACATCACAATACACATAATAAGAGGTTATTTAGCGTACGGCGGCGCGGCGATATTCGGCCGTCTGATGTTACAAACAGTATCTCCGAAGATTTTTGGGGGATTTTATGAAGATGTGATAGTTTGGATTCACTTCACGCATCCGGCGTTCTCCTTCGTCATCGCGCCTCTGTTGCTGCCGAACTCTGGGCCTGAACCTCGGAGCAAACAGACGCTGCACCCCGTCGGCACAAAGTAGCGTGTTGTGGTTTCATCACGCCGGTCGTCAGGGTCGGAGCTCCAGACGCAGGCCGGGGTTAGGAGGTCTCGTCTGATGGACCTCCAACATACGCACACGCGCACGCACGCATTTAACACAACGTGTTATTCTTGTTCTTAATAGAAAGCCTTCGTCTCATTATTTGCGTCGCATGTGCCGCGGTTCATCGTTTTATTGTCGTGTGTTGTTGTGCGTCGTGTGCATTAGTGCGTTTGTCTTGATCTGATTCTACCCTCGCTTCTCCACGAGACATTTGCGTCTTTTTTTATTTGGGATCATTATTTTCCCGTGACGTAGAAAATGAATTATTCATCGTGTATTCATTATTCAAATCAATCAGTGACACTTTTTGAAACTCAAAGCGCAGACGTAGGTCTTAGTACAAGACTCTCTCTCTCTCTCTCTCTCTCTCTCTCTCTCTCTCTCTCTCTCATGTAAAGACCATCTTCCTCTGACAGAAGGGTCCGGTTGAGTCGCCGTTCCTCCTGCAGTCTGCGGTGTGACACGCCCCCTAGAGGGCTGCCAGCACCGCTCGCCCGAAAACCCCCCCCCGGCGATCCCTGGCCACCGACGCACCACCATCCCGCCTCCTCCACCTTATCTCCGCCTTTTATTCCCTCTCCTCTCCTCTCCCCTTGGGCCCCGGCGTCGTCTGGCAGCCAGATTAAGACGGATCGCACGCTTATTTTATGCATGTGTGTTTTATGCCGTATACCCACATCAGAGATGTCTGGGTCTGACTAATGCCGCCATAGAGTGCAGCCAACACACAAGGCTAATCCTTCTTCCCCATCGCCAGACCTGCCAGCTCCCCTGACTAAACATGTCACTACCCAGGAGGCTTTGCAAGCATGGCGCCGCTAAAGCAAAGGCCTGTTAAGACGTTAACGTCTCTTTTTTTTTTACACATACCGCTCCCCGCGGGAGAGCCGCTAGGGGGGGGGGGGGGGGGGGGGTACAGCGAGCGACTGGCATGCTTTTCCCACTGCCCCCACGTTGATAGTGTGATGGTCATTTAGCAAATTTTGCAGTTTTTAAGTTTTATTTTTTTGCTATGTGAATTCTATGATTTACTTCAGCGTTCGGGAAAAAGACCGGACGATATTAAGACGTTACGCAGAACGAGAAGAAACAAAAGACGTCCCCCCCCCTGCATGTATTGAGACTAAAACTACAAAACTTCTCCAAGTGGATATCGCGAACTTCCAAGAAGAGCTACGCAAGCGCTTGTGAGCCGTACGTGAGTCGAGATTCGGGACGTGGAGGTCGGCGCCGACGCCGCATTCGGATTGGACTGGGAAAAAGAAGCGAAAACCTGTCTGAACTGGTGGAGGTGAGGCAGGAACACGCGTATATCTGGAGGGACGTGTTCTCGGCTGCGTGTTGCCGTGTCTCCGGTCGTTCGCTGTACCGAGAGGACAGCTGATGAATGGAGATGAGGGCGACGGCCGTGAGCGGAATGACAAGATGTCGCTACATCATCTACGTCACCTCCTCCACAAAGCTCTCCTCTCCCGCTGATTGGTCCAAGCGAATGCCTACAGTGGAGGTTTTTGTAATGTGATGCAAACCCAACCTGAGGTTGCAGTGGTTAAGTGTCTCTCTCGCTCCACACACACGTTAAGCTCATTTGAAACTCTAATGAATAGTGTGTGTGTGCGTGTGTGTGCGTGTGTGTGTGTGTGTGTGCGTGTGTGTGTGCGTGTGTGTGACCCCCCCTACTGTAATCTGGTGCTCCCCTCACATGAATATGTGGGTAAAAGGAGAGGAGATATTTATTTAACTAAAAAAGTGAGCGTTTTACAGAAGTACAGCAAATTATCTGGGGAGCGGTATGCAGAGTCACGCTTGAGTCATTTTACCCAACATTTCATCATTTCATTTTTGTGGGATTTAACACAGATTGCTGACATAGGTCACATGGGTGAGTGAGTGAAAAATGGATTGAAAGTTGTGCGTGTTTGCAGTGTAATTAGTAATATTTATGATTCGCTTCATTGTTGATTCAGTCGCACAACTTCTTGAATCCCCATTTGAATCCACATCTTTGACATTTAATGTGTTGAATGTGCGCCTGTATCTGTGTGATAGGATACTTTCTGGTTAGTCCTAAATTGCAAATAATAAATCTGAGTAATAATGTGTGTGACATTTATAACCATTCTTCGTGAAACATGAAATATTGTACAAATGAATGGCAACAGCATTGTAGGCTAATAACAGTTTAAGATTTGTAGATTTTCAAAACAATACCGTGAGTAGCAAACAATGTGTGCTAATTGAATAAGCTAACGGTGTGTGTGTGTGTGCTGATTAATTAAGCTAACGGTGTGTGTGTGTTAACTGAAGAAGCTAACGGAAGAAGCCAACAGAGCTAACTGAGCAAGCTAACTAACTGAAGAAGCTAACAGTGAGTGCTAACTGAAGAAGCCAACAGTGTGTGGGTGTGCAAGCTGAGGAAGCTAACTAACGGCGTGTGTGCTAACTGAGGGAGCTAACTAAAGAAGGTAACGGTGGGTTAGCCTCACTGAAGACGTTAACAGTGTGTGCTAACTGAAGAAGTTCACAGAGTGTGTGTGTGTGCGTGTGTGTGCTAATTGAAGAAGCTAACCGTTTGGCCATCTCCAGTATCAGAGGGGCACACAAAGCTCAGGTCTGAGGCGCTACACCGCAGCTAAATATAAATATAACGCCGCTGCGGCCGCACACTTATTTATAGCGGCTCTGAAGCCTCCAGCTGCCCGGAGGAACACGCTTTATTTCAGTCTGATGACCAGTAGCGAGACAACGAGATATTCACGCAGACACAAATTGATTATCTTACACCCACGATGTCGTCAAAGTACTTTCCTACGTATTGATTACTGACTATTTATTGATCAGTTGTTCGTTGAGATCAAATTAGGAGAACAGCATGGAGAACTCAGGAGTATTCAGTGAATGTTCGTAATGGCAGAAACACATTTCTTATTATTAATATAGTATATCTAGTCTACAAAACTAGCGTACAAGACGAGAAAAGAGAAAGTTGATGAATAATACATTTGATTGTAGTGGCAATTTAGTCGTGGCATTTACATTAGCACTTTTTTCAACGATAAATAACAAATGATACTCCTGAAATAAAGAAGAGATTAGCAGTTTTATATGGAAGCAGTAACCGTAACAGTCGAAGTCATTAAAAATATATTTGGTCAGCATTTAGGAAACTTAATGTGATGTGATTGTTTTAAATAAAGCTAGGATAAAATCTTAATGCCGACTTGTTTACTATATTTAGTTCACCCGATTTTGACTCGAAAATCAGCTGAGGTAGCTAATAGGTGATCGCTATCAGAACTGCACCGTGTAAATCCTCCCGAATTATCGAGCGGCCCAGCCAGCAGTCGTATTTAAAGTATTTAAACCTGCTTCCTCTGTTCAACCGAGCAGCAGTGTTATTATATCAGCCTGACGTTAGTGAGAGAGAGGCTATCAGAAGAGGAACAATGTAAAGAATATTCGCAAATTACATTACACTTTGAATTGCTGAAACACTTGGGTGGGAAAGGTAAAAGCACTACAAGGTATTGCTTTAACCTTTACACACATGTACACACGCACACACACACACACACACACACACACGCACACACACACACACACACACACACACGCACACGCACACACACGCACACCTGTAGCGGCTCTCCGTACAGCTGCACTCCAACACCAGGTGCGTTAACTGACAGGCTAACTGCCGCTAGGCTAACTAACGTTAGCTCCTGTTTGCCCACATTGTGTTTTATTACCCCGAGTTGTCAGTGGAAAGCAGCAGCAGTCGTTTAGCTACCATTAAAATGAGTGTTTATCGGGACCCAACATGGGGTCCCTCATCGATTAGCTTCCGCCAACGCACTTCATCATTCTCCCTCACGCCGCCGCGCCGCCGCGCCGCGCTTTAAACAGACACAAATTACAGCCAGAGAAAAAGGACAGAAAAAGGGAAAAAGCCAGACGCAAAAATGCCTATCTTTAGCAGCGCGTACAATTCTCTGGCAGCAAATATGAAAATAACAACGGGAGAAATACAAGCAGAGTCACGTAGCGTGTGTGTGTGTGTGTGTGTGTGTATCTCCAAATACACACACACACACACACACGCAGGCACAGTCAGATAAGTGTAGCCTTTGACACGTATGTATCATATTATTTGGGTCCAATCTCTACTGTGTTGCCCTAGGTAGCCAAACACAGTGCTGGGGAATGTGTCACATACAGCTTTTCACTGTCCTCCCTCCACATCAACCTTACACCTGCATTTCTGCATTAATCTGCAGCGTGTGTGTGTGTGTGTGTGTGTGTGTGTGTGTGTCTGTGTGTGTGTGTGTGTGTACATGTGTATTGTGTCTGTGTGTGTCTGTGTGTACACTCATTCCTTCCTAAAAGCGCTCCAGGTGAAATGTTAAAAGTGTGCGGCGGTGGCGAGAGAAGGACTGCTCTGATCTGATTTGGAGGAAGGGACTGTTGCCAGGGTTACCGTTCTACATCCCTGTGTTTGGTCCTCCGGTTAAAGGGGGGCGGGGGGGGGGGGGGGGGGGGGGGGGGGGGGGAACGCGTGGCAGGGACAGACAGGGTGTCGTTGCGGTGACAACCGAGTGGCACGGACGCCTACCTGTAACAACCTCCACCCCCGGAGGCAGAGTCGTCCGTCGGCCGCCGATCGATTCCTGTGGCGTCGGCCCGCGACGAGGCAGACGTGAGGTCTGAAACAGAGAGAGGAGAGGTGTTTACACATCACCGGCGGTCACAACAAAAAAATAACAGCAATATTCAGCCCCCGGAGCGTTTGTTTGTGCGGAGGTTGTCCCGATCAATATCCCCGCGACCTCATGTAAAATGAAAACGGAGTAACTCGCCGCTGAAGGAGATGAGGTGAAAGAGTGACTATGGCTGGAAAATCTCTGGACATAGAGAGTAGATACAGTCGACACGCGATAGATATACGTTGCCCTCATTTTCATCGCCGGCTCTCACCCCTGAGACTACATGGGGATGGGATGCCTTGCTCAACGACCGCGGGGTAGGAGCCGCCGCCGTCGTCCCGGCGCTGGACTCTGACTGAGGCGTTTCAGGGGAAGAACCAATTCTCAATAAATCCCTTTAATCTCAAACCATTCCTTTAGCCCTCAAACCATTAAACCCCAACAGGTCAGACAGTATTAGCTCCACTTTGAGGAGTTAACGGCTAATATTAATATACATTTTTCTTCTCTAATTACCGTTCAACAGTTAACCCCTGAGAAATATGAGCTTTTGTCATTGTACCAATATCTAATTATTCTACGATAGCATATATTTACAGACGTTTGCGGGTTAATTAGACGCTCGAAGTATAAACCCTCTTCACGTCAGTTTTTTTGTATTTCATTTGAGGTTAAGCTCTGGTTGCGTGGTTTGGCTTCCTCTACCGTATAATTCCCGTCTTAGAGCTCAACACAATGGCAGACGCCATTAGTGGAGATGATTATGAAAGTTATTTAGCCTCCATCTGGACGTCATTATGTCAATAGTTTCCTGATGCCCTCTGTTAAACACAGGTTATTCAAATGCTCTCGTCTCCGCCAACACACCTCAGGTACACATGGACGCCATATGGGTAATGTGCAGTTATATCTCCTGTTAATTGTTATCAATTAGTTAAGGTTAATATGTGTTATTTGCTGGTGTTGTTGTGTAAATGGGTATATCTGTTGTAGTTTTTCCCTATTGGCTCCTTACTGAAAGCAGACGGCTGCGATTTCCTCCAGCTTGACTTCTAAATGCTAGAAGTCATGCTTGCCATCAACAACGCCGCACTTAGAAAATATTGTTTTCCCTCTTGTTAATTGTCAGAAGCCAATTGATTTCACATCACTGTGGAAAATATTGATGTTGAAATATGACGCATTGTGTGTGTATGTGTGTGTGTGTTGTATAAAAAAGCACAAAAGGGCGGGAAACTCAGATGATCAATAAGCGCATGGGCTGAGGAGTCTCAGCGGGCTCACTGTGCTGCCGGTGCGTTGCATTCAAATTCAGAGCAAATACGGCAAATATAAGTGGTGTGTTTTCTCATGAATAATCCGATCTGTCAAACACACGGCCCAGCGCTTCTCATTCTCTTTGTACTGAAGGCTCGTGGCTCCCTGGTCGGTGAGTTTAGCATACTTTTACCAACAAATCGAATTGAAATTGTTCAATAAGGGAACCAACAACTTGCAACAACAAACACGACACGCTATGAAATTGGACTGTCACAGGCAGAGGCCGCGGTAAACATACAAATGTCCCGTTTAAACCCGTCCCCTCGACACACATATCCAAGTAACCAACATCGATGCTACCCAGAATCCATTGCTGCTTCTTCTAAAAGCCCAATAGATCATTAGGACCCGACACCGCTGCTCTGCTCTGATCCTCCCTTTCCTCACAAGGAGAGACGTCTACAGGGTAGTACCTGTGGAGGTATTGAAAGTATTACAATACAAGTCTTTAAAACATTTTAAGTAAATATTAAAAAACAAGTAAATATTTTTGCAGCTGTTGGCAGATAGTGAACCACAAACCAATAAATGTCAAAGGTTTATGTATTTGATGTGAAATAGTAATTTATTTGCCTCCCACGGCAATCACAAGCTGTGTTGACCACTGTACTGGCAACAAGAAAAATAGGACTGCTGAGATAAACTGCCAGAATTTGAACTTGTAACTAACAAATGGTAAATGGACTGCATTTATACAGCGCTTTCTCAGAGGTATGACCAACCAAAGCACTTTACAATTATTGCCTCACATTCACCCATTCATACAGACATTCATACTCCGACGGCGGGTCGGCCATGCAAGGCGACAGCCGGCTCGCCGGGAGCAGTTAGGGTGAGGTGTCTTGCTCAGGGACACCTCTGCACTCAGCTAGGAGCAGCCGGGAATCGAACCAGCAACCTTCCGATTACTCGGCAACCCGCTCTACCTCCCGCGCCACTGCCACCAACAATACAAATAAATGTGTATACTTATAAAACAATTCCAGGTTGAGGACCATCATTTACATATACGACACTGGACCGTGAATCCAACCAGCTTTGTTTTTTGTTGTACAAAAAATAATCAATAAAATAAAACTTGAAAATGTCTTATGATTTAAATATGGTTGTCTGTAGGTGACCGTAATACATTATAATTACCTGATCAAAAGACAAAGAGAGGGTTAACTGTCAGAGTGGTTTGGACTCATGTCAGACCAGTATCAGCGTATCGGCGAACAGCAAATATAATCATCAACCACTCAGAAACAGCCGGTCAAAAAAGTATCCCTAATCACGGGTAAGCAACGATCTGGCAGCAAGAGTGTGACCAAACGGTGGACTACAAGTAGCAGGGATAACGAGGTGGTGATGAGCTGCAGGTGAGCAGGGGGAAGCGTGTTCATTGCTAATTGGTTAATTGGCAGGAGGAGCAAGGTGTGGAGCTTGTTAGGGTAATCAGCAGGAGGAGGCGTGGCCAAATGGCAGCATGACAGGAAAAGTAGGGCGGGGCAAAGAAACACAAACAAACAGAAATCATGTGCTCACACAAACATTCATACACAGAGAGGGAAAACACACACACGCACACACACACACACACACATAACTCTTAAAAGACAAAATATTAAAAGACTGTAATATATTAATAGTTCTCAACACAGGGGAGGGATGTAAACATGTAAAACAACACGTTTCTGTTTCTGTGAATCATTTCTCTTCCATAGACTACAGCCCTCTTAAAACGAAACAATCTACATTTGTGTCGAACAAAATGAACAGGGACAAAATTTGCATTTGTGTTTTGTTTCTCCCTGCATTGTGTATGTGTGCAAAGGTTTTAATGAAACCTCTGTGGTATTAAAGAAAACAAATTTATTTATCAGATTCCCAATGTGTTTGTACCCCAGAGCGCTGGCTTTGTTGTGCTTTCTTGCCGTCGCTTTTCTTTCATCTTAAAGCAAACTCGCTCTCATCAGATGGTCAGCTGTGAAAAGTTGTAGTCGATGGAGTCGACCTAATGAGCTCTTTCTTACTGAGGACCTCGACCATACGCACACACACACACACACACGCACACACACAATCACACACATACACACACAATCACACAAACACACACGATCAAAAACACATACAATTATTACAAGCAGAATTATATTTTCAAGGAGGTATGGAAACATGTAGGTTACGCTACTTTGTCTTAGTTCAAGGGAAATATGCTTGTGCGTGTGTGCGTGCAGGTGTGTGTGTGTGTGTGTGTGTGTGTGTGTTTGTGTGTGTATTTGTGTATTTGTGTAGGTATATCCATATCTTATCCATATCTCCTGGCTCTCTGGCAGGCAGTGACACCCTCTCCCTTTCTTTCCTTTGTTGCCTCTCTTATCTCCTCCAATTTAGATGCAGGCCTCTCTACCTCCCTCTCCCCCTCCCTCCCTGTCTCCCCCTCTCACCCTCCCTCGTTCCCCTCTCAACCTCCATCTCCCCCCGTCTCCCTCCCCTCCCTCTATACTTCTCTACCCCCTCTCCCCCCCTCTCCTCCACTCATCTCTCCATCCTCCTCCCTCTCTCTCCTCCACCTCTACCTCTCTCTTCCTCCCTAAATCCCTCCCTCTCCCCCCCCCTCTCCTTCCTCTCCCCATCTCCTCCCTTAATTCCCCACCCTCTCCCCCTGTCTCTCCTCCTCCTCCTCCCTCTCTCCTCTCAAAGCATTGTCTCTGCAGAGGGGACGATGCCATCGATCTTCATGAGCTGTGATACACATGGTATCCCCGGCTGTGGAACCGGCCTTATCTGGAGATTGGGGAGGGACACCTGACTGATCAGACTGATAGGGCTCCCTCGTTCTCTCTCTCCCTTCCTCCCCTTTCTCCTTCCTCTCTCCCCCTCCACCTCCACCTCCGTCTCACCCTCTGCCTACGAGGTAATTGAAACGCGGGTGCAGCTTTGTTGCTTTCGCTCGAGGTCTGATCGTGACACGGCGGCACGAGACTATGCGCGTTGGAAACAGTTGTTGAGTTTGAAACGTTATATAATACAGTGTTACCCCCCCCTCCTATCCCACGTTGTGGCTGCTGTGCAATAACTAATGTGTTTTCCCTCCAGGGCGGTGCATTGGGTATTGTTTTCCACTATATCCGTGTGTGTTTTTCATCCTCCTACTTCCTCCTCGGGCTAATGCGTTTAGCCGGTGTTTAAAGCGACTCCGCGTCGCCGCGGTGGGAGATATTAAACCCACCCAGCGCGTCGCGCGCCGCGCCCTCGTCACGGCGACCCGCCGCATCAACGAAAAAACGTGTTTATCTCGTATATAGGACAGGAGACCGGAGGAGCCCTCGTTCCTCGTGGCGAAACCCATCACGGATCGAGGGGTGGGTGGGTGGGTTTGGTGGGGCTGGGGGGGTCGGAGGAATCCACGCAATGATTGATTTCTTGTAATGACTCCATTTCCTGCCGTCCACTCACTATCAGGGGGCTGATTGGACACTTGAGGAGAATAAAAAGCCAGCAGAAGGTCACTTTGATTGGGTAAACAGACCGAGAGATGGGGGGGGGGGGGGGTGCGGGGAGGGGGGGCGAGGGACCCCAACAATAGGCTCCCAGCTGAGATCAGACGATGATAGCGAGTGTTTTCAGGTACATGGGCCAAGCACATGACTCATAGCTCCATTATGAATTTGATTCCAATTAAAATGGCATTAAAATGAGCATATCTGAATCACCTCTTATCTCTGAGATAAGATAATTGATTCTTAAAAAACAGAGAGATCAAGGTCTGGAATAGAAAGATTATTATTATTATTATCATCATTATCAGCTCTGTCTCTGTGTGTGTGTGTGTGTGTGTGTGTGTGTGTGTCTCTCTCTCTCTCTCTCTCTCTCTCTCTCTCCCCCCCTTCTCTCCTACTCCTTCTAGAGCAGTGCTTCTCAACTGATCCATCCTCACATAAGTCCTTGTGTGAGCAAGTCCTTGTCCTTAGTCATTAAGTCACAACCCAAGAATAATTACAATTTTCGACCATTGCTATTTATTTCACATCACATATTGCAGTGATCAGCAATGCCTTCACGTATTGTTAAAAACATGGAGCGAACGAAAAACTGCAACAATTGTGACTCAATTAAATAGTAAGCCATTGAAACCTTACTTAACGTTGAAGGTGCCAGCTAGCTGCGCTAGATGGCCAGAGCCAGTAGGCGCTCTCTGAAGCCCTGCAGTCAGAGCCCTCTGAGTGGCTGCAGGAGCCCCAGTATGAGGGCCTTTAACCAGAATGTCATGTTGTCATCCTGCACCGCCCCCACCCCCCCGCGATTTTGATTTGATGATAAAACGTCTTTAATGCATATTCATGAGTTAAGCATAAACAAACGTATGTGGGACGGTTGGCCGCACATTTCCTTACACAAAATACAAAAAACAAATAAGAAATTACTTTGTATGTTTTAATTAAAATGTGAATAAAAGGCCTCTGTACCATGACTAATTATAATTAGCAAATTATTTTTTCCCTTGACGCCACTAAGATTCAATTTGGGGGGGATGGGGGGGGATATAAGTTCCTAACTGCTTTTACTTTGAAAAGAAGATTATAGGCATTCACTTTCTTTCCCTTCAAATATTAAACCTGAAAGTTACTCTAAATTGTGGTTTTGCAGTCAGGCGGCTCCCGTCTGCAAGCTCTCATGCTAACAGAATAAGAGCAGGTAAAATATACACAGGTAGCTGTGGATAAGACCAGGTAACATAGTCACAGGTGGAGCTGTGGGTAAGACCAGGTCATCTATTTACTGGTAGACCTGTGAATAAGAGGGACGGTTAAATTATTGGGAAAGAGCAGAAGTGTAATTTATATAGAAACGCAGATGAAACAAAACTCCTGACAAATTGTGTCTGATCCTGTTCATCCCCTTCTTAAAGAATTCATAAAACTGCGCTCCGGGTGATGCTATAGAGCCGCTAGAGCAATCAAGATCATAGCAACAAACAAAAAGTATTTCATACCAAATGCAATAACTTTGCTAAACTCATAAACACCATTCATACTAATGAAATTAAAAGATTATTATTATTCACAGGTAGAGCTGCAAAAACACTGAAGAGAGGGTCTGTATTGACTAGGACAAGCTGTATGGATTCTCAATCTAAACCTTCAATAAGTCATTGCTGTTCGTCTACTAAACCTTATAAGCTGCTAACAGAGTGAATACGGCTCCAGTGATGACGTCATGAGCTTGAGTTAGTGTCATGTGTATACAGTGCATTCATGTATGCAATCAAGTATTTACTTATATGGGTGGGTACTACGTAGTAGGTATAAAGCTAAAAAAAACTGAAAAAAGTATACAATAAGAGTAAGAATATAAGAGTAAGTAATATAAAAATAGACAGTTTCCTGCTAGTATTTATAGTTTTAAAATCATTGATCACTCAGACATTGGGCGTTTTAGCTGATCAAACTCAAAGTAGGACATAAAAATTCATAAATACACTTGGAGTGTGATTGTGCCTGCCAACACCTCTCAATATTAATATTACATCTCTTCCTTCTGATATTCATTATTAAAACCCAGAGCTGTGGGTTTGGACCATCAACTTTCAGCTGGGCTATAAGACCGGCCAGCTGATGGAGGTAAAGATATCATTATTCAACACTGGACATGGTGCTCATATTGCCGTTCATAGAGGGGTACGTGAGCAGGTTCCAGGGTGAAGAAGATTTAGATTTAGCTTTGTTATATCCACAAAACCATAAAGCACAGTGTCAATAAAGTTTAGACCAGAAATAGAAGTACAGCTTATTTCTTCCATTTTTAACACTGCTATACATTATTAATAATGATGCTAAATGATAATATTATAATATTAGTTCAAAGGAAAACATGTGTGGTTTGATAGTGTGGATGAAGGGGTACAGAAGGGGCTGCAGGGTACAGGAGACGAGACTAAAGGAACTCCTCTCTAGAGTATCAACACTGCTAAAGAGTATCAACACTGCTATTGAGTATTGACACTGCTATAGAGTATTAACACTGCTATAGAGTATTAACACCGCTATAGAGTATCAACACTGCTATAGAGTATTAACACTGCTATAGAGTATCAACACTGCTATAGAGCATTAACACTGCTATAGAGTCTCAACACCGCTATAGAGTATCAACACCGCTATAGAGTATCAAACACTGCTAAAGAGTATCAACACTGCTATAGAGTATCAACACTGCTAAAGAGTATCAACACTGCTATAGAGTATTAACACTGCTATAGAGTCTCAACACTGCTATAGAGTATTAACACTGCTATAGAGTATCAACACTGCTATAGAGCATTAACACTGCTATAGAGTCTCAACACCGCTATAGAGTATCAACACCGCTATAGAGTATCAAACACTGCTAAAGAGTATCAACACTGCTATAGAGTATCAACACTGCTAAAGAGTATCAACACTGCTATAGAGTATTAACACTGCTATAGAGTATCAACACTGCTATGGAGTATCAACACTGCTATAGAGTGTCAACACTGCTATAGAGTATCAACACTGTTATAGAGTATTAACACTGCTATAGAGTATTAACACTGCTATAGAGTGTCAACACTGTTATAGAGTATTAACACTGCTATAGAGTATTAACACTGCTATAGAGTGTCAACACTGCTATAGAGTATTAACACTGCTATAGAGTGTCAACACACTGCTATAGAGTATCAACACTGTTATAGAGTATTAACACTGCTATAGAGTATTAACACTGTTATAGAGTATTAACACTGCTATAGAGTATCAACACTGCTCTAGAGTATCAACACTGCTCTAGAGTTTCCATTCTCTGCTCCCGCTCTGAGTTTTCAGCAGGAAGGACTGCCTGACATTACAGCCCGATTCCTGAAACAGACAGAGGCCCTCCTAGATAGATAGGCGGCGGCCGAATTGACCAACCTAAATACTGACCAACCTGAATACTGACACAACTTCAATACGGACACAACCTGAATACCGATACAACCTGAGAGACACATACATTTAAAGTAGGGCTGGGCGATATGGAAAGATATGATACTTATGGGGAATTTTACACAATATTGATAAATATCACAATATGCTTATGAATTAAAAATACCGTTCTAAACAGTCCAACTGAGGGTCATTACATTAAATTATATGGAAGTTTATAGTATGGCATCGGACTAAAACTAATTTTCCTTTCTCACTGACGTTTCAACCCTCACATTTGATCAATGTAAGGGCATAACTTCTCATCGTAATTAATTTATACTATAGAACTGGGTATCACGAAAAGTCGATCTCTTCATTTCATGACGATACAATAGCATTCAAAGACGATCAATGATAATATTGAATTATTGCCCAGCCCTAATTTAAAGGGTGTTAGAGCAGAAAATGGTTTGCTGTGTGTGTGAATGTGAGATTAGTGTAGTGGTAAACGAAGAAACAGGTCGTGAAAAATAGGAAAAAAAGTGTTGGGGACAGATAAAGGAGGAGGAGGGAGATGAGGAGGGAGAGGAGGAGGGAGAGGAGGAAAAGGACAAGGGGACCGAAAGAGGGGGTGGGGGGGGAGAAGGACGAGTTGGAGGAGAATGAGGACAAAGGAGGAGGAGGAGGGGAGAGAGGAAGAGGGGCAGAACGAGGAGGAGGAGGAGGAGGAGGAGGAGGAGGAGGAGGAGGAGGAGGAGGAGGAGGAGGAGGAGGAGGAGGAGGAGGAGGTGGGGAAGCCATGCCTTTACAGGTGGCCCCATCACCGACCAAACGTGCGACTAATAGCTGCCATTCATTACCGGGCGAAGCGTCTGCCAGGCCGCCCCATCCATCGCTGTCAGCCGCTGGCGCGTCAATGACAAAGCCTTAATTAGGCCATTAATTAATAGAAGGCCTTTCTCCCGCTGCTCTCTGGGCCCACCGCTCGTAGCGCAATAGCATTTAGATGACAGATGAACACAGAGGAAAAACAGCCAGCGAGACTGTCAGAGAAGAGGAGGAAAAATACACCGTTGATTGACAAGAAAATGGAAAAAGACAACAAAGTAGGTCATGTGGTTAGATATTTACATTGTTCAGCTTTAAAATAAAACATAACAATTATAAATAAATATATACATATATCCTCTTATGCACTTATGTTTGTGCGTCCTGGCACTTAAAAATAGTACTCAGCATCGTGTAGAATCTTAACCTAGCTATCTTTGTTGTATACGAGGAATGGGTTAACCCAGCAATTATGAGTGCTTGAAACTTGTTCTATTGACATCCTTACTGTACCGACAGCGATCTATTGTTTCACTTTCTCCTGACAAATGTACTTATTGTAAGTCGCTTGATGGAGGTGATTGTAATTAGTACTAATTAAAGGCATTGTGAAGTGGATTCATTTACAAGTGTATCAGGTTACAATAGTTAAGCCTGGATGAATTAAAAATGTGAGGTATTTGTGCTGTCCTACAAACAATTAAAAAACCTCTGTTTTGTCCGTATTTAACCACCAGGACAAAGAAGCCTGTCTTTGATCGCATCTGAAAGGCTGATTTATTACTGGGCTCGTTGGGGCACATGGCCATGAACAGTACAGGATACACCACAGTTCACTATCCAAGCTGTCATGCCAAGGAGAAGCCTGTTTTGAGATAAAATTATATCCAAATCCAAGAATAGCACCCTGAGGTACTCCACTCACTGGAGCACGGCTCGTTTGTTTAATTTACACTATCTACATGCTGTATTCACATTTCTTACATATACATACCACAATACATAGTGAAGTGGCAAAGACACATCTCTTCATTCACATCAAGCATCATTGGCTTTCATTGGATTACAGCATTACAGGATTACTATTGCAACAACACATCATCAGTAGGGTAAAACTAACCTGTCTCACGACGGTCTAAACCCCACTCACGTTCCCTATCAGTGGGTGACCAATCCAACGCTTGGTGAATTCTGCTTCACAATGGATACATGCCTTATTTCCATCCAAATCAAAGCGTGGAATGTGTCATTTACTATTTCTGTGACATTTAAAATATTGAATGAATGAAAGAAAAATATAAATTAAATAAACATGAGATCTGTTAGAAAAAGAAAGATCAAATATGTGACGTGGAGGGAGGAAGGCAACGGGGATGGAGAGAACATTAAAGCCTGCCTGTGTTGTACAAAATACTGCGTCAACAACCTTCCGCCTAACAAATTTCGTCTTACAAAAGCCTGCGTGATGCTGTACTGTTTCCGTGTTCATGAGGGTCATGGATCCATGCTGTTCCTCTCCACTATAAACCAACTTCATCTCATGTTGGACTCGGTCTGGTGGGACCCTGAGTTCGCTGCTAGGTTCTGTGTTTTGGGAATAATAAGGGATGCTCTCCAGGTATGGAGGTGGACCGTAATGAACAGCTCCATTAGCTCTCTGGCTAGCTCCATTCAGGACTGCCATCATTATGACAATAAGCACACAGCATAATCCCATGCCATTACTTATACATTTGCTATTAATGGAAACCCACACAACTGAATTCCCCCACCAGCTTTTCGTGGACCAGAGAGCGAGAGAGAGGGAGAGAGACAGAGAACACACAGACTGTAATCTGTGCGGTGGTGCAGTGTGAGTTCAAGCTCCAACTGAGACGGCTCCTCTCAGCTGATTGGCTGCAATGAGACTACATGTTTGTAAAGAGCTGAGATGGTAAACCAAGGTACTGGGGAGGGTGAGGGTTGGGGTTAATCCATAAGGGCAAGGTGCTGGTGTGGCGGGTTTCACTCTGCGTTGGGAATTGTGAATAAGGATACTACGACGACCAGGTAGATGAAAGCATATTTATTTTCACCATCCTGCATTAGAATAGTAGAAAACATCTCATGAATGTGCCCTACTGCGCATTGTAATGAAGTCTGAAATGAACTGTTGGCCATTAAATAACACAGTGCCTTGTAAGAAATGATTTAATAAACCAGGAAGTTAACCAAACAAATAAATCGCCTGGCTTGGCCACTCTGCCTCTTCAAATAAGAGATCCTCTGCATACCGACGAGTGCTGATCAAAAAGTCTGCTTACAATCTGGTGTAAGAACATCACACTGCGACACTGGGTTTATTCAATTCTATTGCAAAAATAAATAAACTCCAAAACTGTTGAATGCATTGTGCAATTATTAAAATGTAATGTCCTGTTTAGTTTTTTTCAATGAAAATAAATAAGCTATAGCCTGCGTGCGTGTGCGTGTGCGTGTGTGTGCGTATGTGTACATGCAGGCAACCTTGACGAGCCAGGCGGGCCCGCTTGCGTTCTCAAACTCCCTCACCTCATTTAGAAAATCAGTCGTGCTTAAGAGATGAAGACGTAATCAAGCAGCTAGCTTGTTTACTTATGAATAACAGAAACTACGCGCCTCTCTCCCCAGCAACCAGAACACGATAAGCGATGCTGCGGTTTTATTTTTAGACATTCAAGTGAAGGAATACATTCCATACATCCATTGATGTTATCGTACCATATTATCACATCCACTCACCTCCCCTCTGCAGTCGTCCATCTTACCGAATAGAAACAGTAAAATGGTAACGGCTTTCATCAAAGACAAGCTGATTGTAAAACGTGCTGATGTACTATCATCAGGGTATCTGCAGGTGTCAACCAGTTCAATTCAACACTTTGATACCCAATTTTGAATACCACATAGAACACAATTTAATACCGATTTCAAGGCCCAACGGCGTATAGGTAGATGACAGTCCTCAACCTGGAAGCATACCCATTTGTTTGTATTGTTGTTCGTTTATTTGTTCCAAGTCTGTAAGTTATCGCGCCAGTGCAGTGGTCATCACGGTTTGTGCACGCCGTGGGAGACAAATAAATATCTGTCACGTAAAACACATAAAAGTATGACATTTATTGGTTTGAGGTTTATTTTTTATCCTCTACCGACAGTCGCGAAAAATATTTCAGACCTATGCAAATGCTATTTAAGAAGGCCTTACATTGACATTTTTGAATTCAAGACTTTTTAAAACTTCGAATGCCTCCACGGGTACCCTGAGCATTAGGAAGCACATCTCAAGGTTAGGTGCATTGAGCGCCACAGACGGCGGTGCTGTGAGTGGTGGTCGTGTGGAGAGGGGTGGAGGATCAGAGGACAGTAGGAGGCATGCCTGGGGGGGGGGGGGGGGGTTGGCAGGGTCTTTTTGAGGGGAAGTGGCTTCCCATGGTGAGGTAGATTGAAGCGGAGCTGCTCTGACCATGAGTATTAATATGAATATATACGCGAGAGGGGTTAAAGTACGAATATTAGCATACACACGAGGGGTTAAATGGGACCGAACACATGGGTGTCACCTGACTGATGGCTGGCGTATGGTTCTGTTCACGCTGAGGTAATTAATCTGCCTCGCAGCCTCAGCGAGGTTCAGAACCTCAATCATTCAAATTTGTTTGCCTTGGCAGGATCGCTGTCCGACATAATTACATGTCACTTCTCTTCTGATTCCATTATTCATTCTGTAGTTTCTCCTTTAATACTGCTGTCGTCACACACACACACACACACACACACACACACACATTCATGGCCTACCTAGAAAAAGGGAGGGAGGGACTGAAAGAAGGAGGGTGGGGAGGGAGGGATGGAGGGAGGTTGTGATTGTGAGCCAGTCTGACAAACCAAAACAGTGCTTAGTATTTCCATTTTATGTGATTCCAATAAGGTTTTATATCACACCATGGATACTGGGTTCATGTTGTGGTTTGTGGTTCTGTGTTTAAATATGATGTCTCAGGCGTCGTATTAACATACAAATGATTCAATGTTTTTCCCTTTAGAGGTTGTCATAAATAAGTGTTCACAGAAAGAATATCAGCCTGTTCAGAAAGTCTCACAATTTTATATATATATATATATATATATATATATATATATATATATATATATATATATATATATATATATCAGAATCAGAATTAGGATTGCAGAGTATATTTGCACATACAAGGAAAGTGACTTGGGGAAGACGGTGCATAAAAGATATATTGAAACATATTGAAGAAGAATGAAAACAAAACATTCATTAACAATATTTATACAGCAAGTTATTAAGAATTATACAATTATGTAGGCTGTGAAAGGCTAAGAGGCAATGAGAGGTGTAGAGGCTATGAAATGGGTTGAGCATTTACACTAGAGAATAAATATAAATATAGATTTATGTGTGTATGTATATACATTTTTATTGCACATGTTTATTTTACACAGGATGTTTTTTTTGAAAGATTCATGGATATCTACTGTGCTGTTTTGAGGTAAACAGATGATGCATGAAATTGAAAGCTGTCCTTGAAAATGTGATTGAATGGATTGAAAGGATTGAAGTGTAGCTAGAGCAGGTATTTAGATGACAGGGTCGTATATAAACCCATTTCATTGATAATGGCACGGCAACTTTTCTACAGACGGAAGAGTATGTCATTAAAAAATAAGAAACACGATCAGAAAACATGTCAACAAAAACATCACGTTCCCTATTAAATATGCAAATGTGAAAGAATATCAAATGTTGATCAAATGTTTGAACGATGGTTGAAACGTGTTTTCAGCCTTGTCTGCCTCCTCTTGAAAATGTGTGAAATACCCCATAGGGAGTGACTCATTGGAAGGTGCGGGAGTCTATCGACGATATGAAAGGCAAGTAGACATGGTTGTCTACCTCCTGTTATTTCCTATTAGGATGTCCTGTAATAATCATAATAACCATAATAATATACTCTACAGATGGAAGTGGTTTCCACAGATAACTTCAACTTGAAGTCATGGAAACGGCTTGGTCAGTAGGTTACTCCAATGCAGAACAGTCACATACAAATTGCCATTTCCATCCACCCAATCATTTTGTATAATAGCTCTGCTTTTTCCACCCGAAATGTTGTTGTCGTCGTCGTCGTTGTCAATGTGCTACTTCAAATAACATTACTAGTAATTATAATAATATTAATGAGGTTACACCTCTTGGACACCTCTCCTCTTGGAAATCGTCTCAGTGGCTTGTTTTCTTTGCCAATGACATGGTGGAGAGAGGCAGAGAGAAGAGACTGTGTGTAAAAGACAGCGTGGCGGAGAGAGGCAGAGAGAAGAGTCTGTGTGTAAAAGACAGCATGGCAGAGAGAGGCAGTGAGAAGAGACTGTGTGTAAGAGACAACATGGCGGAGAGAAGAGTCTGTGTGTAAAAGACAGCGTGGCGGAGAGAAGAGACTGTGTGTAAAAGACAGCGTGGCGGAGAGAGGCGGAGAGAAGAGACTGTGTGTAAGAGACAACATGGCGGAGAGAAGAGACTGTGTGTAAAAGACAGCATGGCGGAGAGAAGAGACTGTGTGTAAAAGACAGCGTGGCGGAGAGAGGCGGAGAGAAGAGACTGTGTGTACGAGACGGCGTGGCAGAGCTGGGGTTAGCTTGGTTAGCTGCAGACTAACAGATGGCGAAGAGACTCGGAGCGGACAGGAGCTCTAAAAATAAACCCAGGTCACTTAATTTCCTCTCTCCACCACCTCCAGCCACAGGGTCATTACCACCCACTTGGCTTGGTTTAACCTGATAATTGCTTAATCCCCCACTCACAACACGCTGTGCAGAGAGAGAGTCCTGGTTAGCCATCACCAGCTCCAGAGCTCTGTCTCCCGGTCTGGAAGGACCTCCTGACTAGCGGGACCCGAGGGGGGGGGGGGGGGGGGACATCTGATATGAGGACCAATGAGACGCCGACGAGGAACAGGTCGACAGCCATTAGCAGAGAGATGTCTGCCATACGTGTCTGCTAAGCGCGTGGTGGTACGCACGGAGATGCAAACCCAAATGCATACACCCATGCGTTTAATTGCAAGCCCATGCACAGCTGCAGCAGGAACACACACACACATGCACACATGCATGCACACACACACACACACAAATGCATGCACGCACCATTTAATCACAAATAAGGATCAATCGTCAATCATATATATATATATATATATATATATATATATATATATATATATATTTTTTTTTTTTTTTTTTAGATTTATTCTGTTTATTCTGAACCCCAGCGTCCACACGCTGACGTATTGATGTTGTCTTCCAGGAACCATCAGCTGGACTTTAATAATGTTGGAGTGGTTCTGAAAGCCTCAGAGGGAGGTTCTGCCTGGAAGGCAGATTTCTGCACAACACGTCAAAGTGGACGAGATTTGATGCTGGGAGACTGGACTCCTCTGCGCGAGAAGGAAAATTGTGCCCATTGTGCAATTTCCCTCCCCCTTGTTTTTTTCCCCCCTTGACCCGCTCCTTAAAAGATACCGTCAGCATCTCGTCTCCTCTAACGATGCGTAATCACGTCGCTCTCGAGGAGCGGCCCGCTAGCCGGTGAGGCTATCGAGCACAGCTGACATCTGGCAACATCTTGGCCAGATGGTTACACTGCACTGATGGTTACACTGGAGATGCGAGACACATCTCCCATCTCCACGGACCGGGAGTCATAGATTTACTGTATCGGACCGCAGTCCTGGGCTTCAGAGAGAAATGAAAAGAAATGTCCTCAGAGAAATGTACTTATTGTAAGAGAGGCCGCCTTGTCCACTTACAAAATATAAGTAAATACAGGTAAGTCAAATGTAAACACATTTAAAATAATCATAATACATCTTTATTAACAACCTGGCAGGCAAGATATTCTAGTGGTGAGGGGATGTTCCGACTCCCAGCCGAAAGGTTTTGGGTTCGAACCCCAATGTCCACAGTCTACCTGTAGGCATCCTAGAGCAAGATGACCCCTAACCCCTACCTGCTCCTTAATGACATGGATCTTTATCGAAATTGAATTGTGGTGCAGGATATTGAAATAAGTTCTAGTTTTTTTTTAATCCTGCACGCACCTCTCATATTTTCCTTTTCACTCCTCTCCTCCTCCTTCTAAAGCCCCGAGCCACCCATCACTCTCCCTCCCCCCTCCCTCGCCCCCGCCCCCCCGATGTTAAGGCAACAGGAGTTGTGCATTTTAAAGAAAGTCCATTTCCCAGCCAAAGTGTGCCACCTGTGTCTGGCAGGGAAGTCCTGGAAAATGCAGATAAATGAACAGAGGCACCCGAGGGGGAGGCAGGAATCTGCGGTGGCTTGGCAGATTTATTCGCCTGCCGACACGTAGAGAGCTGCTCTGCTAAACACAGATTACGGTCTGGGTTAGAGCAACACGTGGCGCACTACCAATACCCCCCCCCCCTCCCTCCTACGGCGGGACCAGCTTGACCTGTAAAGCCCAGCGTTTGCCCGAATGATTTGGCTTCGGTTCTCTCTCTCTATCTTGGCTTCGCCCCCCCCTCGCTGTTCACATCGCAGCGGAAGGCTTGGCGGTTCTGGCGCGGCTCTGGGAGGGGCGTGGATGTGTTTGTTGGGTCCCAGATCTAATCGGAGTCCATTATGCACAAGGCCGTTTGAGTAACTCTTATAGATGTGTAATTAGATGCTTATCAAACGGAGGGGCGGCGGGGCCACGACGGATGTTTTTTGGCTATACTGTATGGGGCTGACTTTGGCAAGCACCACCGTGTTTGCTTTGCTCTCTGTGGCCACTCTGCTCTGAATAAAAGCACACCCACACATGCACACGCGCACACACACACACACACACACACTCAAGCCAAAAAGCCTTGAAGCCAATATTTGAATGTTGGATTGCTGTTGTTTTTTGAACCAGAGCTCATTAAGATGCATCTGATGTGTAATTCCTCCTCTTGTTTTATTAAAAATCGCTGATTGTCCAGACATTACCTGGACAGGTTTGAGGACCTTGGGAGGGACCTTCCACAAGACTGCGGCTAAACATTTAAAAAAGTGGTGTACCAGTTTACATTGCTTTGGGTGATGTGGCGAATGTTTAATATTAGAATTGCAAGGGCTAGGAATCGAAAGAAAAATGTAGGCACAGCACAGGAAGTGTTTTAGATAAATTTGCATATGACACACCCCTGGCTTTGTATTGGTTGATGACCGGTGACGTATGAGCTAATGCCTCCGCAAGAGATGAGAACCTATAGCTAGTCAATCTAGATTTAATGTAGAGTTCACCACCTCCATAGGCAGTTTTGGTGGTTATCTACGTCTCACAATCGTTTTCAGTTTCTGATATGGACCTACCAAGCCACAGATGAATGTTCTGGTTAATCTCATCAGTTACATCAACACAAGTGAATATCAATACAACTACTGGAACTGTTCCTGTGTGAAAGAGAGGTGAAAACCGAGTGGATAGCAACCTGCATCCCCTCCCCGACACAAGAGTGAAGTCTCTTGAAGATGAAATATTGAAGGAGGTGTTTCTTTAATGCCTGATCCCGCTGACAGCCATCATCTTGTACCTCCATGTTG
The DNA here is from genome assembly GCA_030340625.1 of Merluccius polli. Classification (NCBI taxonomy): domain Eukaryota; kingdom Metazoa; phylum Chordata; class Actinopteri; order Gadiformes; family Merlucciidae; genus Merluccius; species Merluccius polli. The sequence goes on along the minus strand of JAOPHQ010005790.1, from coordinate 40,863 downwards.
GTCCGTGTGGAACGGACGTGGAGAACTTCACTTGGAGGCAAGTTCTCCGCAACATCAATCCGTCAAGAAAAAACAAAAGACTAGATGTTCACACTTCAGTCAGTCAGCAGTCTGTTTTGTTCGACCTTCAAAACAGCAACAACATTAGTGATATTAGGTTAATTAACGCTGTTGCCATATTAATACTTTTAGTTCCCAGAAATAATGTGATGAACTCATTTAATCACCTTTCCACTAGATTGAAGATATAGAGGAATAGTAGCAATGATTAAAAAACCAAACCAAGTGCGGATTAGGTGGTAAGAGGTATTGAGTACGGCAGTGTGTACCAACGGTTTTTTAAAAATACAATTTATTTTCAATTCCTAATTTAATTTCATTACAAACATAGCAGTGATAATTGGTCTAGAGTTTGTAAACACAAATATAACTGTTAATTCCTCACAGTTAATGATTTTCAAAATAAAGATGTGTTTTTGCTAGCCTGTGCTCAACGGATAATGGACCACCCACCTACCATAGGATAATAACATCCAAACACAAGCCCAATTAAAGCTGCAAGCCAAGCTAAAGAGTTTAGCCAAAAGGCTGCTTGCTTCGGCTTTTCTCCTCTCCTTAAGTGTCGTTACCTTAAGTTCTCAGAGGCCCGGTTAGCACAATAAACGTAGCAATCCTAGGGGATTACAGGAGGTCGGTGTATACTACTTACTAGAGGAAAACTTAATAAACTAACAACTCCACGTAATGAGGTCCCAAACTCTTTTCTTCACCTCTGAGGGTCGCAGAGAAGTTGGGAAAGTTTTCGGCAAAGGTGTCAAGGTTTCTCATTACAGAGCCAGAGCACATTAAGGCTCTTACATCCTCACGATAAACTCTATGTTCATTAAAATGTTAAGTGCAGCCTCGTAAAGCCACATGGTGCTATTACCAGAATTATAAAACAGTAGCCTACATACAAATGTTAATTAACCTAAAGAGTTAATGGTTTGTTGGGTTTTTCCTGTTGACAGGCCCAGTGATATTTCCTGTTAGCAAGCGTTAATCAAAGCACTTTCTACATTTCCGTAGGTTTAAATGTGTTTATTTTTAACACACCAATGCATGGTAATTATAATATAGTAGTAGTAAGATAAAAGATAAAAGGTTAATTCGACAAAGTGCAATGCAAACTGATTTAGTGAATGAATGCGAATAAATGATGACGTACAGAACTCACGTGACTTAAATGTCACTCCAGCTTGCTGGAGCCTAAGTCAGTTAAAGTTTAGTTTGTTTCTTCCAAGTTTTCGTTTTGTTTGTTTTGAGGTTTGATTGGCGCTCTTTTAATTATGTCATCTCGTTGTGCCCTCTTCTTCTGCAGTGGTTTAATGGCACCTGAATGAAGTATTAGCGCCACCTACTGCTTATCTCGATGAACCAACTCCTAATATTCAAAAGCAGTAGTGGATGGAAAAGCGCATTCATTTGCATTTTCGTTTGCCGATTTTCTGAAAATTCAATTGAGATTTGCGATACATTTGGATGGAGACCCAGCTAGTGATGCGCTCAGGACCGAGGTGCTTGCACCGAGATCCGTAAGCATCCTAAGTGCCAATGATGAAGGCACACCCTTGAGGGTAATGTTGCGGTACAATGGTTACCAACTAAATACAATATATAATCAAAATGTATTCATATTGTGGGGCAATTCGCTCTCAAAATAAACAAAACATGTTGCTAGTGTTATCTCCGTTTCCCTGGAAATACATGGGGTCTGACTAATACCTGGAAAACAATCAGACACACCCATATATACGGAATGAAACCTAGTTTACTACTCCAGCAAATCCACCATATAAATCAAAATGAACAACAAAATGCTACTTTTGTACCAATATTGTAGGCTACTGTTTTGGTTTAGCTCTACTGCTATAGGAGCAGTTACAATGTTGCCCTGGAAATATGTATAGTTTTAATCAATGGCAGAGCACGGCTAGGTGTGCTGTCACGCTAATTTGAGCACGGTCTAAATGTCTATCTGTTGTATAATCTACAATCATTCTCTCGATGAGATGATAAGATAAACAGATGATGTCAAGATGATGGAATACAACAGATATCATGAAACATGCATTTGTTCAGCAATCAAGACAGCTCTGAAATCACAAAGGCCTCAACTTTGAGAATATAAGTCACACATCTCTTACATTTCTTATCTGAATTTCAGAGCTCTGATTTCCCTGCCTTGATGACAAATCAAATCATGGCACAATTTGGTTCTTGGCAGGAATATTTATTTTACAATTACCCTTTCAAACATAATTTGAGCCGTATTGATCTTAGATGTGTGAATGCTTATTGGTTTTAAATGTTGCATTGGACTGGGAAGAGGGCTGAGAAAAACGGATTAACAAATAAATACATCGGCACTAAAAAAAAAAAATCAAAACCATTAAATGTAGCCTATAAAGCGTTTGTTGTGCACACCCTGACCACTAGTATACTTTATGGCCATTATTAATGTATTTCAGACAATGCCCCATAGGGAGTGTGTGCATCGCTCCGGTCTCTTTATGGCTGCCAGTGGATTGTAGCTCCTTACGGTTCCCTCAGCTTTTACGAGACTTGATTTCATCTGCGCCCGATTTAATAGACACTTATTCTTTTAGTTTCATTTGTTTGATTCTTTGAAACAGCACAGCCTTGAGAGTGTGGTGTAAAGGCAAAACACGACCTTGGAAATACAGAGCCCTGAAAACTAGCTTGGTAATTAGATGCCAAATGAGTCCTCCTGGACCAATTAGGCAGCAGCATACAGAGGAGCGCTCTATAACGCCATGTCAACAGAAATAAAACCAGAACAGGGATACACAATCATGACTTCAACTGACACGTGTGAATGAGAGGCACATCAGATGGCGCGGGTGGGGGTGGTGGTGGTGGAGGAGGAGGTGGTGGAGGGGTTACAGCTGGTGACCGTGGTGGGGTGTAGGGTAGAGGTGGTTGGGGTGATTGAGTAGGTGGTGGTGGTGGTGGTGGTGGTGGTGGGGAGGTTAGGGGTGGTGGTGGTGGGCTAAAAATAACTTACAATATAAAACACAATGAGAGACAGACCAAACTAAAACAAACCGAAAGATAAGACGGGGATGGAGACCTATAGAAAGACTGAAAATTTGTTTTTTAGAAGCCGCTTAAAACCGTCTAAAGACTCAGCAGATCTGATGGATTGGGGAAGATGAGTCCAGAGGGTTGGGGCTGAAACAGCAAAGGCGCCATCACCTTTTGATGGTGGGTAGAGGGGGAAGGGGGTGGCGGTTAGGGCGGGGCTGGTGGTGGAGGAGGAGGTGCTGGAGGGCTTAGAGCTGGTGAAGGTCGTGTGTCGGAGGTGGTGGTGGTGGGTCGTAGCGGTAGGCATAGGCGTAGATTATGCCTACCCCCCCCCTGCGTCCCCCTCAATATTTAGAAGATGTGCATTTTAACCCCAAATAAAAACATGAAAGAAGAAGAGGACTATAACGCTAATAGACACGACAATTCCTCCGACAGGGGCTGGTCTTTTTTACTCCCAAACACACACACACACACTATGGCCAAAATGTGTTGTATTCTTGTTTTCAGTCAGCTTCAGTAACATAGATGAGATGTAGATGATTCCTAAAAATCATCCCGAAACACAAAACATGTTTTGAATGTGCAGAAAGTGTTGAAGATGAGCAGAAATATTGCTGAAACACATTAAAGTCCAGGGGGTTATAAATTAATTAAAATTAATTAATTTATCATTGACGTGATGCCACATGCACTTTTAAAGAGGTTTCTTCCCCCAAAAAAGACACAAAAGAGGACAGAAGAGTAAATCATGCCTATATATGTGTTGACTCAGCAGGGATGATATTAAATGAGAAAAGCTGATCTACAGGAGAATAAATATTTGAAAGCAATACCGAATGCCTGAGAGAATTACTGCATTATATTACATTATATTTTGAATTGTCACCTATTGCCTGAATTTTGTATTAACTTTACATAAATAAAGACATTTCCATAGTAAATTGATGCAGAAAAGGCAAACATTGGTGCATAGAGATTGACCAGAAATGAAGGAAATTAAGAGCTTGACGCTCAAAATGTCCTCAAAAATCGGATAGATGTTTGGATGCATTAAAAGATGTGTCCTGATTAAAGAGCAACTGAGGACCAAAGAGATGTTATTGGTAAGTGTGTGAAGATTAACCAACCCCAGCCATCATGTCCAGTCGTCTGGTCTCAATCAAGATGGAACGGTTGGACATCGCTTGATCTCCTGAGCGACAAGGCTTTGAGTTGAGGCTTTGAGATAAGCTTTGAGGTGAACCGTAATCAATCAGGTGAGGTGCAGTGAAGGATCTCCTTGGGACACTGACAACTACGGCATCAACAACCATTCCACATAATTCCATAATTCAAATATCCAAAAGGTCAATTTCAAACGCATTGCCTTGGCTTCTGTCGGTCATGAAAAGATGTAATATAAAGACATGGAATATACTGCATTCTTCCACAGATGTGCAACCTTGTTCACATGTGCTAACCAAATGCGAATAAAAATGTCAGTGTGAGACACAAGTAAAGCACAGCTTGTGTTTCCCCATATTACCCCGACCAAAAGTAATTCCTGGTACGGAAATGTAATTATGGTTTTGTGCATGTATAGATAGACAAAAGCCTCTTCTACCACATCTCCAGATACAAAAAGGCGCCTGGCTATTAAATTATGAAATTACAACGGCTGTCAATCGAACGATTATGTATCACTTGCTCCAGTGTTTATCCTAACACACTATCCTATCCACTATCCTATTAAACCTTTCAAACATGAACCTATCAACCAGGAACCCAGGGCTCCACAACGCGGGTCAAGAGATCTGGAAACACTTTTGTCCAAAGTGACTTAGTAAGTGAGACCGCGAACAATGAACGCATTGCAATCAAAATTGGAGTGGTGACAAGAAAAGTTATAGTGCTGCGCAACCTAGTTTCTAAAGAACAATTTGCAGAGTAGCCAAAGGAACCACCGTTGCCTATCTGTCCGTTGCTAGGTTACCGACAGGTCAGGAGCAGCCTTGTGATTTCGTGTAAGTCTGCAGCCAGTGTCTCCATAGAGCTGAACCCAGTCTCACTATGGAGACTGCAGCCAACAACCACCGGCGCCATTCTGAGCCTTGAATACCAGGCGCCTGTTCAGGCACATGACCACAGGAAGCACCAGCTGGTCACCCCAACCACGCAGTGTATTTGAAGACTTTATCAACGGTAACTTTTGTTCAGTGAATATTGATGTGTTTCTGTGATTGTGACGGCCGAGTCGCGGGGGCGTGAATAACATTCAGACCATGAATAATGACATTGATGGCATGTCGGGGGTTGTCCTCTAAGTACTCGAGCTATCGCTAATCTAATCCGCACTAATCAATACGCTTCCCTGATCGGCGGGGGGTTTTATCACCAGCTAATATCCTGTTTTTCTTACCGGGAGACACACCGGATCACTTGGTGTTTAACATTCATAGGATGTCCTGAGACTGGGCTGTCACACATAAAGTAGTCACATAATTGGTACAACGCACAGCGGTAATATTATAATAAAACTCGTATTAGATTTCAGATCCCGAAACAATTTAAAAACGGAGTCACATGGGGTGTGTTTGAAGTGTCACATGGGGTGTGTGTATGAAGTGATGGAGGACAGCAGTATTGTACATAGAAAAACAGGACAAGGAAAGCGACCATCAAACTGAATTATCTAGTGTGTCTCTCACTGGTGAGACGCCGTCCATCTCTTATATTTATAGTGTGTCTCTCACTGGTGAGAGACACCACCATACCGCCATTTTGGAGAGGGCTAAGACTGGCAGCTCCCCCCACCTCGTCTACTTATATTTCTTTACATGGCGGCGACGTTGACATACGATCCAAAGGCCAATGCAGCGTCGGTTTATATATGTCTATAGGCGTTACCCCTAGTTACCCCCTGCCCCCCCCATCCCCCCCCCCCCCCCCCCCCGCCCCCCCCATCCCCCCCCCCCCCCCCCCCCCCGCCCCCTAAGAGGTGGGCCTCACCCCCAGGTACCCTTAGAGGACGAGACCCTCGAATAGGCGGGCCTCGTCTGGGGCCCGCATTGTGCTGCTCTGGCTGCAGAGAGGAGATAAGCAGCCGTCTGCATTCTGACATTTCTCTGGACACCCAGAGTCTTTCAGCCTTAGAAAAGGACAGTGCTGTGGAATTTAAAAAGGGTGGAAAAAAGAGGTACAAGCCATACTCATGCTAATTTTTTGCAACCTAATGTTGGGTTCAGCTTTGTCCACTGAGGCGATTTCCTTCTTTCTTCGTTTGGTACAAAAGTATCTGAGGATCCTGGGAAAACTGGGTAACCGGAGAGTGGAGATGGTGGCTATGACTAATACTCTCTTAGAGTAGTACAGTTATATAGACAGCTCGGTGCCTTTATGTCATATAGACAAAAAGGTGCCTTTTTGTCTTTATTAATAGGTTGGGTGGGCATCTCTAACAGTAAGATGTGACAGGCATTGGTTTCTATTTATTTATAAAGCCCTTAATGGCACCTTGCCATCATATATCACTTCCTTATTAAATTGGTCTAAGAGTCATTATTTGACTCTTTTAAGTGATTGGCTAATGTCCCACTAAGTCCCACATGCAAACACTACATTTGGGAAAATTGCTTTTTAGATTTTGTGCTGCATACTCTTGGAACAATTTACAACGCACATTAAAACTTAAAACTCAAGAGCAAAGTAATTTGTAATCACGCTTTTAAATTGACTTAGAGGTCAAGTTTGTTTTTCTCATTCATTCTTTTTTTGTGTGTGTATTTATTTATTTTATTCCTCGAGATTTAAATAAATGTTGAATTAATTAATGTTTACTGGAGGAATCCAGATCAGGCACATCAGGGAATAGGCCTCATGTCCTGTCCAGGTGATGTAGTCCTGATAACGCTGTGTACCTGAAGACCGCTTGTAGTGGCATGTCTCTAATTGATGGGCCGACAGAGAGGAAAACCAACGCCCGGCTCTCTAGGCGGCACCTTCAGAGCTGAAACCAGACCTTTATTACCTCATTCTTGCACTTTCATTACACAAAAGCATACCTCGTCAAAAAACAAAAGCTACAGGGTTTTTATAAATTGCTATGCTTGTAGTTTAGTTTTTTTTTTTGGTGCAGGCTTTGATGAAGTCGACTCTTTTGTTGCCTTTCTTTTGTTAAGTTCCTTGTTGTTCTAGCGAGTCGGTTGTTCGCCAGCCTAAGGAGTTTCCCGGCTACTTTATGTCGGCCATCTTATGCTAATTGTTTGGTCAAACTCGGGAGCTGCGCTGTTAAACTTCCCATCTTTTTCACGTTGCACTTATTCTTCCCCCAGACTGATTTGTAACACTTACTGTGAGGGCAGCATTTTCCATCTCACCGGCTTCATCCCTTTCACTCTATTATGCACCACAAGTTCCTAGATGCCTCTGTTGTTGCTGGAGTTGCGGTTGCTTTCTCTTTGCTGCAATATGCTTTTACCAAGATCTGTGGACTGGCTTGTCTCAGTTCTCACACAAATGACCACGGAAACAAATATAATTGAATAATTTATCATGTCATGAATTATTTTCCCAGAACAAGGGGGTTTAAACCGTCCAACATTATCATGCTATTACACTTCCTAACCCTTCCTGTTTGTATTTTGCTGTAATTTTGTACCCAAAATCAATTCTTTTAAGACAATGTTTGTATGCTGACAACATTTCCCTGTGCTACTATGCAGACTAAACCTTCCAGCCAGCGTTACCAGATGGAAAATGTTAAAGTATCGTACCAGGGGCTTGAATTATCGTATTTTGAGGAAAATGATCGTACGCGAGTCATAACCAAGAGAACAAATAGGCAGAAAACACGTATTTATTGAGATGAACAACTTTGTGACACTGCCTAAAAATCTAAGCCACATTGTTTAGGGGGGTAGTCTCCCATGCGTGTTGTGATGATGAACGTGACTCACGCTCATCACAACAATGACTGCCTGGAAAGCCGTCACATGAGAAGAGGCAGAAACACAGACGTAGGATTAAGCAATATTACACTGGAGGGTGTGCTTTACCGCCATTATTGACACCACAGTGATACGGTCAGGACCGAGACGCTTGGGCTGAGATCCATAAGCATCTGAAGTGCCAATAATGATGGTAAAGCACACCCTCGAGTGTTACATAGTGATTATAAAATGGTTACCAACAAAATAAAATAAATAATTAAAATGTATTCATATTGTGGGGTAATTCGTTCCCAAAATAAAACAACTTGTTGCTAGTGTTATCTCCGTTTCCCTGGAAATACATCAGACACACTTCTACGTAATGAAACTTAGTTTACTACTCCAGCAAGTAGGCTGACCCTTAGAAACGACCTAGCGACACAGAAGCTTTCTAGTCCCTGTTGAGTCCGCCAACTTGAGCTTTCTAGAGATCGTGGGATTTGCCAAACTGAATAAATCCCACACATATAACCACACAACTGCCTTGCTAGCTCAGTGTTGTTGTAACTAAGATATCTGCTGAGAAAAATAATTGCTAAGTTTGCCATATAAATCAAAATGAACAACACAATCATCCATTTTGTATCAATATTGTAGGCTACTGTTTGCTCTCGCTCTACTCTAGTGGTGTTGCCATGGAAATATATAGTATATTTTAATCAACGGCGGAGTAATATTTACAGTGATGAGGCAGCACAGCTAGGTGTGCTGTCATGCTGGTTTGAGCACAGTCTAAATGTCTAGTTGACCAATCAGATTGCTTGGTCGGAACTACACGTTGTATAATCCATATTTAATATCCTGGTCGTGTTGGGAAATTAATTCAAATTAGACAGACTAGACTGATTACAACTACGAATACTCTGTGTCACAAAATGATCAAATTATCTTACATTATGGGTCTTTTGGCAATATTGATCGTACAGAGGGTTGTACAAATATGCTCATTATCATACATCTGGCAACGCTGCCTCCAGCCACAGTAGAATACACACATTGATCCTGTGGATTCACTAGACGCTAGATATTATCTGATATTATATATTATCTGACATGAAGGACAAACATGTGTTTCCTACTTGCATTTATTTCATGGGGTTTTATCTCTGTCTCCTCAACACTAGGCCCTCTACAGACAGGTTGTTCACCACAAGCAGAGCAGAACAAAGCGCACAAAATACGCCTTCACCTCAAAATCATATTTATATTTATAATCTTCATATTTATAATCTTCACATGGAAATTTGGCATAACTGTTTGGTGCTTGGCACATCCATTCTCTTGTTGATCTTTCGATCACTTGTACAAATACACTTTTCACCACGTATCTTTTCACAGCATGGTTGCCTGTGGCAAATATTTGTTGTGAAAACGAAAAAGTTTGTTGCTTTCGCCAAAAGGAGACACACAATTCTGTTTTCTGGGAAGTGCACTTTGGTGAGTGGCCTCTGACTGTGTGTAGAATATGCTTCATTAAAGGGTCAGTTATGGACTGGACCCCCCCAAGAGTAACAAGACATACAGCTTACTGGTTAAGTGTAGTCTGGTGACCACCCATGCTTTCTCACACACACACACACACACACACGCTTCCTCAAAGACGCACACACACGCACCCAAACTTTCTCACACACACACACACACACACTGTCTCACACACACACAGACACACACACACTTTCTCACACACAAACACACACACACACAAATATATATAATATCCTTGCAATACACAACACAGCATCCTCCAGACAGGCTATTGTTCTCTCTTTTTTCTTTTCATTATAATCTCTCTCTCTCTCTCTCTCTCTCTCTCTCTGGGGGGGGGCTTTCAATTAGAAGATGCTGACATTTATTCCCGGGCCACGGCGGGGTCTCTAACTCGCCGTCTCCATGGCAGCAGATGTTAATACTGTGCAGATGAAAAAGGCGTACTGGGTAAAAATACCGCTGGCCAATGTCTTTGGTGACATAATGACCGAGCTGTGAGTTTGGGCCGAGGCGCGAACACGGCCTAATCAATATGTGTCTTCCCTTTGGAGTGAGGGCAGGGAGTCTAAGGCCCAATCCCAATTCCCCCCCTCGGCCGTACCACTTTGCCGCACCACTTTGCCGTACCACTTGGTCTGTTTTGCGCACTGCCACGTAGGGTAGGGTGTGGGCTGGGTTGATTTGGCCCTCCAAAAAACGCAGCATTTTCAGATGCAAACTCCAAACAGTGTGGTAGAAGAAAATTCCCAGAATGCTTTGCGAACTGAAAATCTGAAGATCTTTTTAATCATTTGTAAAAGAGCCCTGAAATCACTTCTTCTAACCGACCGATATTTTCCATTCTGTGTTTGTGAGGCAGCGTAAGATGAAACATGGCTACCGCCGCTGTGGGGAAAGAAGCCCATAAATGTATATCTTCGCAAATAACCGTGCAAAATGTTTAAAGTCCGTTGGGCTGTCTGTTTACTGTATATCTGAACGAAATATGTAATTGGATTTCTATAACGCGCATTTCAGAAAAATACCTTCTGATGAGTTAATGTCCCGTGTATGATGCTTAAAAGGTAACGATACCCCAGCAGCTAACGTTCTGCACACAACAGGCTTTTAATATATATTTAATATAATGTATAGCACTACAGCGCAATAATGTTATCATGTTGTAACATTCACAAACCAGGCAACAACATTCTGAGCACACACCGCACCTGACGCCAGCCTCCACGCTGACGTGTTACATCTGTGCCATCGTCGACTACTGATAACGATTTCTATAGGTAAAAATGTAAAACCCCCTTGTGGCTCCGTTCTGAAAGGCCCCTACCAGTAGAGGGCCCTGCAAAACTAGGGCTGGCGAAGGGATGTGTGTCTTCCCTTAGAGTGAGGGCAGAGTAACTCATGCTTCTCTAATGCATTTCTAGTGTAGCTCTTACTAATGCATTTCTAATGTATCTCTAACTATTGAGATTTCGAACTGATTTATTACTAACTAATGTATCTCTAACTAATGTATCTCTAACTATTGTATCTCTAACTATTGTATATCTAACTAATGTATTTTTAACTAATGTATTTCTAACTCTTTTATCGCTAACTAATTTATCTCTAATGTATCTAACTAATGTATCTCTAACTAATGTATTTCTAACGCATTTATCTCTAATGTATCTCTAACTATCGTATCTCTAGCTCATTTATGTCTAACTGATTTATCTCTAATGTACCTCCATCTAATGTATATCTAACTAATGTATCTCTAATGAGTCTCTAATTAATGTATCTCTAAATAATGTATGTCTAACTAATGTATCTCTAACAAATTTACGTCTGATGTATCTCAAACAAATTTGTAACTAACTCATTTATATCTAACAAATGTATCACTAATGTATTTCTAACTCATTTTTTAAACTAATATCTGTGGATGAAAAGAGTCCAAAGAAAACCTTTCCAATTAAAGTGGATGGATTATACGTGGGTGTCTCACTTTAAGTTTGTAAAAGTACATTTATCCCAGGTAGTGCACAGCATGTGTGATATTTCTAAACCTCATCACGTTGTAATTTGTTTTCCATTTAAAGACATCAGAGCGACCTCGCCATATTGACGGTTTTCCCCTGAAACACTGGGAGCTATGGAGGAAGCACAACAGGGCATTTACTGGCAATGTACATCAGAGCTACATTGACGCACATTGCGGTGGCTAATGCATTTTTGACATGCAAAGTAATTGTGCAATCTGCAGCACAATCTGGTCACCTACGTGCACAGGCCCCAGATCTTCTCTCTCTATTTATTGTTTTAATGGAGACAGATGTATCATAACTGGGAGTCCAGGGCCCGCCGTCTGCTGCAGGAGATGAGAGGAAGGAGAGAGAGATGGAGAGAGAGAAAGAGAGAGAGAGAGATGGAGAAAGAGAGAGAGAGAGAGAGCTGGAGAAAGAGAGAGAGAGAGAGAGGGGGCAAAAAGAGGGAGAGGGGGACGGAAAGAGGGAGAGAGACAGAGGGAGAGGGGGGGAGAAGGAGAGACAGAGGGCGAAATAGACGGAGCTATGGAGAGCCATCGAGAGAGACAGAGAGAAGGAGGGAGAGACCGAGAGACAGAGATGGAGAGGGGGAGAGACGAGAAGAGTGGTGCCTTTCACCGAAGGAAGGCATGGGAGTGTACTAATTAGATGAGTGTCTCTGCGAAGGGGGGTTGTAAATAGTAATTTGTTCCACCGCTCCCTTGAAGGACCCTCACTCCTACCTCCTCTCAGGCGGAGGGGTCCTGGTCGCATTCAAACACGCAAGCGGCAGCCAGAGGAATTACTCTCAACAGGAGCGAGTGTTCAGGATCAAGCAGAATTCTTCCCCGCGGGAACGGGCTTTTTCAGAACCCGCCAAAGTATATCCGCCCTGAGTCTCTTTCAATTTCAGACCACACTCATCCCGGGCTTTCTTTGTTGTACGACAATGAGTGGATGTTTTTTTAATGACTCACTTCCTCCCAGGACATTTGTTCGACGTTAGACAAAGAGAGCGAGGGGGCTTTGTAAGAGATCTTGGCAGATAGACCGGTTTATAAATGACTAATTCGCAGGGATCCCTCATCCGCGGACCCCATCGGTAAAACGATCCGCTTGGCGCATCCGTGCAAGTTAGCTAAAGTTACTTCACTTCTAACTGCCAATACTATTTGGAGGCGGGGGGGGGCCTTACGTCTAGCCTCCTCCCGGTTTCCTCCGTGACAGCGCTTTGTGACAGCGCTCGGCTCCGAATGCGCGCCGAAAAAGCCGTGCATAATGTTTGCTTTTGTGCCCGCCGCCGCGTGTGCCAGGGTGTGAGCCAGGCTTGTGGAACGGCGGCCGCTGAAGCCTGACAAATATTCAGAGCAGCCGAGTCAAGTCTTCCCCGGGGGACTTTTGTTGTGATCCCAGCACAATGGCTCGCGTGAGGGATGATGGTTTTAATAGTCGCTGTAGAACTGTATCCGCTGCCATTAAGCCCGCGACGACGACAACTGGCTTGCTCTGTTATATTGAAAAGGTGTATTTTTTCCTTGTGTATTTCTCCTTGTGTGTGTGTGTGTGTGTGTGTGTGTGTGTGTGTGTGTGTGTGTGTGTGTGTGGCTTCTCGCTCTGGCTTGTGTCCTAGTGGGAGACGTTGAAGTGGTGATATTAGAGGTCTTATTAGAGAGATCTCCTCACAACTGCTCCCTGGGTTTTTTGCACCAGAGGTTAATAGCTGGCGACAAACATTCAAGTCTGACTGACGGCCCCCCCATCAGGGGCGGTGGTCCCGTTCCCAGAGGATGGTAGTGTGTGTTGGGGGGGGGGGGTCTTTGAGCAAGGCAGCATTAAAGGGGAGGGGCCGATAAACATACTGTTAAGATATTAGGTGGTCCTGTCTCGCTTAACTGGTAGAGCAAGGCATTGAGGTTTGATTCCCCACCCAGGTAGAGCATGGCATTCACATTTTGTACAAAACCTGAATGTTGCCTGTGATTCATTTTGACAAGGTCATATTTAGGTTATGATCAGTTTTGATATGCCGTCAAACCGGAGAGGAGAAATGGGGTGTATGATCTCGAAGTATAGGCGTATGGATATTTCAAGTTATAAAACTCTCCCATCGCTCACAACTCCCTGTTGTGCGCCCTGACAAAGCTTGCATCAATATCTCCTCTCTTTATCCGCGGAATACATTGATTTGAATGAAGCAGCCCTGGGATGTTTGAGCCGTGGGTGGGCAGCTTTTATTCTTTACAGTTTAGACACTCAAATAATTTGAAAGAAAAGTGACAGAATAGAAACTCTTGAAGTCCATGTAGAGCAAATTCTGAGATTGGTTTCTCAACACATTACACGGGTTAGTGTGTAATGCCAAGTCCCAAGTCACTGCTGAAAATATGTGAAAACACTGTAGAACCATGTAGTGTTGAATTGGGGAGTTCGACCGCTTTTCTGTTTTTCACCATTTTCGTGTTCAGGATTTTCCGGGGCAGGCCTTAAGGGGCACCTGATGACGCACCGCGCTACCCCTTAGCATTACCCTAACCCTAACCTAACAACTACAGCGCAGTTGTGTCACTGCTTGTCACGCTCAATCGCGAGTTTGACAGTTATTACTTGGACAGTTAGATGTTTGACAGTTGAGAGAGGCTGTGTGAATGGGCGTGGTTTAGCACCTTCAGCGGACACGCCCCCAGCGTCTCAGAGCTGAGAATGCTTATTCTTTCACGATTTTTAAACCTAATTTTATATACATGCCGACTTTTTTAATCATTGAAATTGGGCTGGGTGGTTAATAACACATTTTTATATGGTGTAACAAACTCAAAACGCATTTACTTTTGCTTTACATGGACCTTAAATGTCTCTGTTTAATTCAGGATTTATTATAGGAGATAGCCATTTTTAAAAGGGAATAATCTGATCTCTAAATCAACATGTTAGTTCTACCAGATATCTATTCAGCAGCATAGATCATGGTTTCCCAAAACATTTTGGATTAAAACAGGGCTTCTTTCCTCTTACGATAAGGAATACAAAAGCAGGAGAATATGAATTGCTTTGTGGTTAAACCAGAACGTGGCTTGATGTTCGTATCTTCTGGGCGCATGTTTTTTTAGATGGACATAACATGACCTCCAAACCAACAGGACCTCGTACCTAACGGGCCGGTCGTATTTTATTATCACTATCGTTCACGTTGTACAAGATGATAACAAAGAGTCCACAAACGCGCCACTTCTGGCGGCATTCGTCATGTTGAGTTAATCATTCAGATTACATAACGCACCGCCTGATTTCATAACACAACTCGCCCGACTTCATTGAGCTGACTGAATGTGTTAAGATTAGGCTCTACTGCAGAGGGGGATATCCCATCATGCATCAGCAGGGCCGCATGAAATACAACAACCGACATGTCCATAATGGATCTGCCAATGAGGGAAAAGTAGCACTATATTACAAAACAGTAAACACTGAGAGAGAGAGAGAGAGAGAGAGAGAGAGAGAGAGAGAGAGAGAGAGAGAGAGAGAGAGAGTAAAAAAAAAGAGTAAAACTGAAGCTATTAAGAGGGGGAGGGGGGGGAGGGAGAGAGAAGCCCCATGCGTCGGCTATCAGGTATTAAAGGGGGGGGGGGGGGGGGGGGGGGGGCAGTGGCATCAGTGCCAACGCGCTGCAGCATTATGGCGTGGGGTCAAGAGGCGCCCCCTGCGGTGAACCATTTGGCCGTACACGCCGTGAAAACGAGAGCAGCTGAGAGGTTAATAACAGTACAGGTCGCAGGGTCAACACTCAGCGCAGCGTGTCGACACATCGCCGCACCTCACCCGGTCCGCCGCGGCGCTAGCACTTAACACTAGGGGACCTAGCTTCACACGTACCATCTTACGGCCGTCCCTGCATCGGCTGTAGCCCCCCCCCCCCCCCCAACCAACCGACCAACCACCACAAACCTGGACAATGTGACGCAGCCCTGTATGCCGAGCCGTTTTTAATGCTTTTAATGGTCTTAGCGTCACTTGACAGAATCGAATTCTATGTTTTAATTCTTACTAGTAATAATTAAATCATGCCTAGCGACGCTAAGACCATTAAAAGCTAAAATAGCTTGCCACACAGCCCTGTTACATCAAGACACCTCATCTCATATCTCATCTCAGCTCATTTTGCTGGTACTTGTGACTAGTGACAATGAAATGAATCTCATCATCATCATCATCATCATCATCATCATCATCATAATACCTCTCATATCACTTCTTAGATATCATATCTCAGATCGTGCATCTCAGATATCACATCTCAGAACAACACATCTCAGATAAGAAGGACGTCAGCCAAACTAACGGACGACAAGGAAGGAGAAGAAAGCGCCCGTCCAGAGAGACGCCGACCTCACACTCTCACGTACCCCTCATGTACATGATCATAACCGGGTCACAAGGTCGCGTCCTCGGTGACACGATTGTGAAATACCGAGCTGACTTTAAAAAAAAACTAAAGTTAAAGTGAAGAGAATCCAGACCGAGTGTTTTTCAGCCAACCTACTCTCAGACTCTCAGCCTGAAAAGGTTTCCCAGCAAAACACATCAGTCTCAAAGAGAGGTGGGTGGAGGCGAGGGGCGGGGCGGGGGGGGGTGTATCTATAAAGTGTAGCAAGAACATCTGCTTTAACCTTGCGGCCCATCAGAAAGCCCATAAATATTAACCAAGCCCGTGTCGGACCCTGTGGCCTCTGTGACATGAGGAAAGGTCACTCAGAATCAGTTCCCCCAGGAAGCCACGCTGGGCAGGGGGGCTGAGCGAGGTCCTCGGCGTGGCGGCGGCGGCGGCGTCGTGATTCCTTTCTGCACGACTCTCTGGCCCCGGCTGTGAGGCAAGCGGCGGCACAATAAGATGATATCTCTCATGTTGTGCGCAGAAACAAATCTACGGCGGAAAGACAAACCCAAGGACACCGCACCTGCGGCGCAATTAGCATGCCGGAGCAAAAATGACCGGCGTGTGGACGTAAAGAAAGTTGTTGTCGCCTGCAGCAAGGAAAGTGAAGACGGAGAGAGACAGAGAGAGACAGACAGACAGACAGACAGACAGACAGACAGACAGACAGAGAGAGAAGAAACGGCCCCTGAAAGAAAACCGCTGAATTCTCACCGCAAGGCTGCAACATAAATCACCCGCATCTACATAAACGCCCGACGTCAAAAAAAAAACATACATCTGCGCGACACGGACACATAAATCTTGCGCAAAACAGCCGCCTTTTATCTCACATTGAAGTGTGCTTTTCAGTCACGGCCGATTGTGTTTCCCCCATAATCAAACAATAGAGCGGGTATAAGAGGACGGCCCTAGCAGGGGAGCGGTGGAGGAAGCGACCGAGAGCAGCCTGGGCCGCGCGTCGCAACCAATGAGAGCTAACCTGAATTGATCCATCAGTAGCAACAGCACTCAGGAAATCCATCCATTGATAAACACTTCTTTAGCAGACTCACGCCACCAGCCCGCCAGCCATGTCTCCTTTCCATTTGGGAAGATGAGCCAGCAATTTATTTCTAATCCAACACACCAACCTCCTCCTCCTCCTCCACCAACCAGCCCCCCCCCCCTCCCCCTTCCTCCCCCACACAGCTCAAAAACAACAACAACAACATCAACAAGAACCGGTCTTAACATAATAGTGTCAGAGCTGTATGCTGCGGTATGATTTATGGTGCAGAATTTTCCTATATTACTTACTGGCAATAATAGGAAAATACAGCAATAAATCTGAAAGATGTCACACAGGTTTTGGTTAGCACCTTGTGGGAAATATCAGAATACATTATGAGCTAAAGTCACAGAACGAAGGGGAAGGGATAAAACGAGAGGAGACGCGAGGCGGCGGCGGCGGCGGCGGTGGAAACGAGAGAGGGGATGAAAACGAGTGCAAAAGGACGAGAGGGGAAGACAGAGGAGAGTCCATGTGGCGTAATTGTAATTCATGCGGTAGGGAAACGTCTTCAATAAAATGATAAACGATGCGAGTGGCCTAACTTAATAATCCGAGCCACGCGACGCTACACACCGCAGCTCCCACTGTTAAATATCAGCTTTATACTTCCGTACTTTTTATGTCCTAAAAGCACAGATGACGACTCGACTGCCGAAGCCGACGTTCACAATAGCGGTCGGGGTGACGCCGCCCCGGGTTGGTCCGCCGTCCGCCAATGGGAGAGACCGACGGACAAACAAACAGGCAGATTTTCCTTTGAGCTCATAAATGTGCCGTAATCAAAGCTTGTTTGCTAACCCTTTTAGAGATTTCGGATGTAATGTTCCGGCTGTCAAAAGAAACAAAGTTTTCTTTTATTTCCATATATTTCTTATAGACAATGGAGCCGATTGAAGCGGACGTTTCTATGGGTAATGGCCGCTGCTATTTATAAACTAGTAATTGTATGCAGCATTGATGAATAATGGCGGCGCATGGAGCTGCGGGCGGGAGATAGAAGGAGTGATTGTCATTGTGGTGAAGGTCAGTGAAGGCTGAGACAGGACAGACCAGGGGACAGTAGAGCTACCATCAACATCACTACCTCATCGGTCTCCTTATCAGCATCTCTCCCCCTCCCTCCCTCCCTCCCTCCCCCCTCCTCCCTCCCTCTCTCGTCCCATCCCTCCCGTCTCTTGCTCTCTCCCCGCCCGCTCTGCCTCGCTTCTCTCCATCATCCCATTCCTCTCTCCTTCCCTCTCTCTCTCTCCTCCCATCCCTCCCTTCTCTTGCGCTCTCCCCACCCTCCCTCCCTCCCTCCCTCCTCCCATCCCTCCCGTCTCTTGCTCTCTCCCCACCCTCCCTCCCTCCCTTCTCTCCATCATCCCATCCCTCTCTCCTTCCCTCCCTCCATCTCTCCCCCCCCTCCTCCCTCTGTCCTCCCATCCCTCCCTTCTCCTGCTCTCTCCCCACCCTCCCTCCCTCCCTTCTCTCCATCATCCCATTCCTCTCTCCTTCCCTCCCTCCCTCTCTCCCATCCTCCCTCCCCTCCCTCCATCTCTCCCCCCCCCTCCTCCCTCTGTCCTCCCATCCCTCCCTCCCTCCCTCCCTCCCTCCCTCCCTCCCTCCCTCCCTCCCTCCTCCCTCCCTCCCTCCCTCTCTCCCTCCCTCCCTCCTCTCTTCCTTCTCTCCATCATTCGCTCTCTCTCTCCCCCTCTCCTCCCATCTCTCCCTCCCCCCCAGGAGGTGTCTGTTTGAGGAATGAGCCATGGTTGGGAGGACACACATTTGCATGATGAACTTTTTTTTTTCTCTCCTTTCAGAAGCAGCCGGCGATCATCGGCGAGGTTTAAAACATAAACCCCATCACCTGCACTGACACACACACACACACACATGCACACACACACACACACACACACACACACATCTACCTGCACTACACATACACATACATGCTGCTTCTGTAGGTATTGGGGATTACCGACAGACTAATCTCAGATCCAGAAGTTCGACAACGCTAGCCCAACTTCTGGTATGAGACTGCGCAGCGCCTGGGCCAGAAACCAGGAAGTGCGAGGGGCGGAGTTACGCAGCGTTTCCTGTTACGGATATCTTCTTATTCTGCAGATGAACTCATTCGCGAGGGCAAGATGGAGGACATTGGCCAGTGTACTACACAGGATGTTTTAGTTTGTCTTCCCACCGGCTACGGGAAAAGTTTAGTTTGCGTTCAAGGAGGGATACCGACAACGGGAAGACAAGGCGACGCTATCGTTTTAGTTATCAGTCCTCTTCTGGATCCCAGATGTGAAATCCCCAGCAACATGATCGGTCGAAAACACATTTGAAGCGACAGAAAATTAAACGTTACACTCAGATTTGAGCTCGTCTGCCGTCATATTATAGACGTTAATCTAAAGTCTGGTTTGTGAGACTACCGACAGACGATCCGTTAACCGGATCCATTCACCTTCCGTCACAACATACACTTAACTCGAGTTTAACATAAGATGTACTTTATTGATCCCAGATGGGACATGTGGGTGTAACAGCATAACAAATGGGACCGCGGTAGAAATGTAGAGATGAAAGAGAAAAATGATTTAAATAACTGTAAAAACAAATCTATATACATAATATGAGTAATGACGGTATTATGCTACATCGTCTTTTACATATAATCGCCAACTGTTTGGCAATGTCAATTAAAACCGAGTCAGGCCAATTTAGTTGCTAAGTAAAATGGCTTTACCTCACCCAGTACTTCATGTGTGAGACACGGTCTAAATATGATTGATCGCTCCACACATTTCCCCATGAGGGACTTTCTCATGCCCATCGCTATGGCGACGCGCCTACCTGCAGCCTCACCTCGCCTTGGAAGAGCTACGAACGCTGCATACATGCAGCGACGCAAACATTTTTAATGGTCTGGTTTTTCAATGTTTCTCCCATGGCCACGTACGTATGTAGTGGATATGTTGCTGTTTAATGGTAACAGGCTCCAGCGGTTTGATGCGTTTTCCTCTCGAAGGCCTTCAACTGATCGACCGCATTACGGCGTCGCATCATGTGTGACATCCGGCGTCAGAACACGCCGCAGGATATACCTGCGCAACTCGCTAGTCGCCGTCTGAATCACGACCATATCTCCCGCTCATCACGCACGCTCTTCAGAGAAGAAACGTCAAGAACCGGCCTCCCGTGTCGGAGGGGGGGGGGGGGGGGGGGGGGGGCGGGCGGCGGGCGGCGGGCGGGTGTGAGGATCGCAACGCGCTACAGAAAATGGCGCCCAGGTTGACACGCCATGTGACACGGTAGGTGGTCATTAATCAGGATTACCTCATGGAGTCATGGCCGCTAAGCTCACTGGCGGCTCCTCTCTGCCTATAAATATTATTACACATGAAGGACAAGCTCCCTCCTCATGCCGCGTATCGGCGCGTCATCCGGACGAGACACTAGTCAGTTATGAGGTGTTAGCGAGGCGCCATGAGCCATGTTTACTGTAGCAGGCCCGCGGGTGTATGTAGAGTTAGCCCGCCTTTCCATGCGCCTCCCATGGGTGCAGTAGCATATAGTGTTTGGTGTGTGCGGCACGTGAGCGGCGACGCCGGCGGGAGATTGATATCGTCCCTAAGCCAGTGGGGTGCAGCGAGATGAAGACATTTGATGACAAATACACCGTCTGTCCTGGGAGCCGAATGTTCGCCGCATCCGTCAGACGTCCGAGGGGAGCGGCGGAGAGCGGGCGCCGCGGCGGTAACCGCTTCACTGTTCCTCAAATACCCCGTTTGATCCGAGAGAAAACAGGAATTAGTTTTCCGTTAAAACCCCCAAGCTGCTTTAATCAATAAATAAACAAATGGGTTCTGAATGAATACATCTATCAATCTTTGCGTAATGTATTACAAACCTTACTTTAGCCTGCACCTGTGCATTATGAACCACACTAGTGTTGTGTGTCTGACTGGCTCTTCTGGTTTTACTCTCCAATAACCTCATTTCCCGTTTTTTTGTGTCACATGTTGATGTGTTTTGTGGCATAATGTGAGTAACTACTAATTTATTAACTAACTAATTCATCCCACCAGGGGGTTTGCTCTCTGGTTTCTTTGTGTTGTCTGATTACCCGGAGAGGAGAGGAGCCATGCTGGAAGAGTGGAGCATTGTGTTTAATGATTCAGTATAAATAGTGAATGAATAGTCAGGATAACATTAATAAATAATCAATACCACACGCCTGACATTTCCAGACCAACATGTCACAGCGAACGCTGGACAGGCTTCCCAGACAACCTCCACTTTCACTCCATCTAGACGCACCTCTACACATCTCTCCTCTACACACACACTACCTATAGGGCTTGTACATCAGAATGCATCATGGGATTTTTTGGTGTTGGGAGGATGTGCATCGTGGTTGTGGTGTGATCAGCCTATTTTATACAGTCTGGATCAGCCTATTTTCTATGGATCTGCCTATTTTATAGTCTATCGATCAGCCAATATTATACAGACTGTGGATCAGCCTATTTTATATGGATCTGCCTATTTTATAGTGTATTGATCAGCCTATTTTATAGTCTTTGGATCAGCCTATTTCATACAGTGCATGGACCAGGCCCAAACATTTTCAGAAGAGGCCTTTCAAACATTACAGTGACAATGATTGATGATAATAATAATAACAACACAAAAATTGTTCTAACTGTTACAACAAATAAAAAACTCCTACACTGACATTATATACACACTTCTTTTAACACGCACTCAATTATATTGCCTTAAGTTACTGTAAGTAATCAAACATTACTACAGACAATAGCACACATGCGTCTTCACCTTTAAGAGATCCATACAGGTATTCAAACAACAACCACTAGTGTATAAGTTACTGCAATTATGAAAGGAGAACTGAGCTCCTAAACTGTCTCAACTGATTCGGTACCGAGTCGGTCAGACTTTAAGGTACCGGTATCTATCTATTTATCTATCTATCTATCTATCCATCTATCTATCCATTTATTTATAAGGTCTGCAGAATCTGTGAACCAGGGCTGCATCCACATCTCCACACTAGCATACTGCGTAGGAGGCGAGAGTAGTAGCGTGCTGGAAATCATATTTACACATAGTGTTGAAAAGGTCAGTATACTAAAAGTACCTGGATGGTGTTACTATACTATTTCCAGGCGAAATTCGTAGTGTGAAAACCATGGACACTACAGTCGCTTGGATAACACATCATGCATTTTGACAGTCTTACACAAAGCTTTTAAATGTTATGAATAACCACTGCAACCCAGCGACCCCAATGAACAGGCAACTCAAATAAAGCGTGTGCAGACAGAAGGTGTTAAACACGTGATCGAGTTCTAACACACGCTGTTTCCCTGGTTAATAGGGTCCATGGTGTTTGAATTATTTTTATTTAACACTAAATGATTTACAGGAATAATTTATCAATCCAACGTCTGCGAACTCACACAGGCTATAGTTAAACTAGAGTGTTTCATCAACTATATATATATATATTTAGGGCTTACGAAAAAGCAACACACTCTCCGTGAACTGAACGCGTCTCAAGTGAACGCCGCTTCCCCCCGGCTGTAGCTCCTGAGCGCCGCGGCGGCGCATAGCCTAGCGCTACACCTGGCCTTCTTCTAGGAAACAAAAAAGATGCTATTATTAATATGCCGAGCCACAGTCTGGAACATGTAAACAAGGTTGACAATATGTAAGAGCTTCGCTGGGACACTGCCTGGGACTGGAACCGCTCCTGTCTGGCTGCTGAAGTGCTTCAAGTTCCTCCAAAGCGTTTCAAAGCCGCCCGAATACAGCGATACTACAGCACCGCACCGTTTGGACCGTCGAAAGGGAGTCTGAGTGGGTGGGTGAAAAACCGACTCCAAAACTATCGCATGCGTCGTGTAAAGTCACCCTGACACTTTAATGTGTCAACGGTCCACGCGATGATGTGGCGTTTCGATAGTCAATAAAGTGTACCTCAACTGTCTGTAATGTTTGCGCGGGTTTTTTTGTTTTTTTTCCTACATTTCTACGACTCTCTGCGTATGGATATATTTTTGTTGCATGCATTTTTGTAGTATCTCTTGAATTTCTACCACTGTCCTGGACTTGCTGCTGAGACACCAACTGCTCTCCTTGTGTGTGTATAGATATATTTTCCGCATGAATTTTTCGTAGTGTCTCTTTCATTTCCAAGACTATCCTGTGCTTTCTGCCGCGACGCCTGAATCTCCCGTCTGACATGAATAAAGTGCACCTGATCTTAAGCGTACACCTAACATAGCTATACGGCGTAATTACACTACGACACA
>JAOPHQ010005790.1:0-12500 GCA_030340625.1 Merluccius polli | reverse complement strand
TGATTCAATAACCAAACATTTTGACATTATGGACTGCGGGAAGAGAGAAAAAGGAATCGGATGTATGCATATTCTGGTCCATTGGTCAATATGTATTTCCAGTCCAACGGTGAAGGGATGGAGACCTGCGGTGTGAATACCAACAAGAGAATCAGAATGCAGAATACATGGGAATGCAGCTCCTGTAATCAGCCTCATAGATAAACAGCCCTCACAGCTCCAGATAAACACATAAAACACAAAGCCAACACAGCGCCCTGCTAGAGATGGACCTC
This sequence comes from Merluccius polli, assembly GCA_030340625.1. Lineage (NCBI taxonomy): Eukaryota > Metazoa > Chordata > Actinopteri > Gadiformes > Merlucciidae > Merluccius > Merluccius polli. Next base: position 12,225 of record JAOPHQ010005790.1, on the reverse strand, counting down.
CGGTGTGTGTTTAACGTCCAGCCGGGAAACGTAAGGTAAAGTATTTTATGGGTTCATCAGTAATAAGTATCCCATAGTGTACACCATCCCACCCGCGTTTCAGCTACAATATAGATTAGGCCTACTGCCGGGGGTAGGGGAGAGTGGGGTAAAGTGAGACACTTTTTACATTTGTTCCCCTCCAAGCGAGCTGAAATGATATATCAGTTAAATTTACACATTTCCCATTAATTCAGGATGTTTTCTTGCAATGGAAATTATTAGAATGTATTCAGGATGAAGGGCAGTGAAAATATGATGTTTTTAAAAAAAGTGGTCTTGTGTCTCACTTTACCCCAGTTTAGGGGTAAAGTGAGACAGACCAGAAAAGTCAATGGGGTAAACTGATCCACTTACTTTTTCCACTCTGAAACTACCATAACAACATATGTTTCAACAGTTAGAATCCTGACAACTAGCTTGACAACCGCACATTCCAGAACAAATGTTGGACAAGTAACAGAATCATGGGGATTGGTCAATTAAGCACATTTTTTCACCTTGTAGTGTTGAACTCATACACTACAAAATATTCATTTTGTATATGTACTGTATATAAAAGCCTTAATATAAAAATGCCAGTAGCCTATGTACAATTGAACACAGCCCACACACACACACATTTAAAATAATAATAATAATAATAATAATAATAATAATAATAATAATAATAATAATAATAATACAATAAAAACAATTTCAGCAAACAGAACACAGTCTGGGGGTCAGAACACAGGACCCTTACAGCCAGCTAGAACAGCCTGGGACTCGACCCACAATTAGAGCATCAGTCATTCTCTACAATTAGGCGTCTACAACTACTCTATATTCCAGCCCTGAAGACTGCAGGGGAAGACGAAGAGCTGCTCTCTACGTGCGGTCCCTCCAGGCGTCTTGGGTTGAGGCAGCTTCCTTAGGCCTACTGTAATTATTAATTACATTAAAAATATGTTTAAAACTAAAAAGTGAGACACTGGGTAAAGTGAGACACTGTATCACTTTACCCCACAGCATTTGTCTCACTTTACCCCACCTCCACCTTTTTAGAAAAAATGACCTTTCTTAGCAATTCAGGCTAACCTTCAGCTAACATCATGACATGATGTTATATGTTGGTAGTTCATCAACAGGTATGATATAAGTTTTTCTACCTGAATCAATTTGCTTTGGCACAACAGCTGATTAAGTTGACAGCAAGAAAATGTACTTTTACATGCAAAAAAAATGTTTTTTGGAAAAAAACATGCTTACATCAGCAAAATGAGCTCTCTCCTTTATGGGCAAGGGGAAATGGGAGGAGCTTGAAAACAAAATGGTCACATGGGCACAAATGTGTTCTGTTGCCTAGATACAGGGCGTGTCTCACATTACCCAGTGTCTCACTTTACCTCACTCTCCCCTACGGTATTTAGATTATATTTTATGTAAATTGGAAGAAAATGATACGTGAGGCACGAGCCATGTGTTTCTCGCTAATTATTAGCATCAATCTTTTATTGTTCGTGTTTACACTGAAGCACAGACTCACACATGGGCTAGGCTAAACTAGCGCCGACTGTACCACAGTATAGAGAGCTAGGCTAAACTAGGGCCGACTGTACCACTTATAGAGAGCTAGGCTAAACTAGGGCCGACTGTACCGCGGTATAGAGAGCTAGGCTAAACTAGGGCCGACTGTACCACGGTATAGAGAGCTAGGCTAAATTAGGGCCAATAGTCATCCTCTCCTGCTCCTACACCTGATGCTGTGTCCCCAGTCAGACCCCCAAACCGCCAGACTCTCCTGCTCCTACCCTGACGCTGCGTCCCCAAAGCCACATGACAGCAGACCTCTGTGTTCACCAGCTTTCCAAACTATGATGTCGTGGGTTTTAGTTTAGCGCCCATAAGACCTAATTTCCTGCGGCTAACCAGCATACCGGAGCGCATCGGTCCCCATCCAGGCCCTCATATAGCCCAGACCCGGCCCAGATCCACTAGGACACATGAATTATTCAGAGACGGGGGGGGACCCCAATACCCAGGCGTGCTGAGTCAGATGGCATTAACAACGACGCTCCGACCTCAAAGCCCACTTTTGGACCGAGACACAGAACCAGCGTGAGTTTCATCTTTCATATAGTATCAGAATTTGTGAAACGTGAATCATTAAAGACATGAGACATTGTTTCTGAGACTTGTATGTGTCCATATCATGCCATCATATCTTCACGTTCGATAGCTGCGTTTGGCCGATAAATGACGGTGTTGACAAATCAGAGGTTTTTGTAGAGCTAAACTCTCAGAGCTGTTTTTTACAAAGCTTGACCAAATCCACAGAGCCGTAGATCACTGTATTCAACACAACACGAAACACACAGGCCCTGCTCAGTGTATTGATGCGATAATGTCATGTGAACGCTTTTACAATCCGATTATTACAGTACGTCGGGATATCGGAATTAATCACATTTCAAATCGTTATTCAATTTAACATCTCTGGCCTGGGCAGCGAGATTCGGTTATGTGGTCAATGTTTGTGCATGTGCAATATGCCATGTTTTTTTTCCTCGCAACAAATTTCTAAATTTAACCTTCAAATTCTCAACAGACGTGGGCCGAGACGGGACGATGAATGACGTGGCGCGGGATGTTAATGCGCGAGCACCCGGGGAACAATGAGAACAGGAATAATCTTGGATGTTAATTACATTTCAAGCAGTGACTTCATCCTTGATAGGATTTCTCTTCAAACCCCCCGAAACATCCATCACTCCAGCTGTCATCTGGCCTCCACCAATCCCGCCCTGCGATTGGATGAAATATTACCCCCACCCGGCTGTCATTAGTGGCCCCACCCTGGAGGGTCTATTTTTACCTCGGGAACAGGGACCTGGGGGGGGACATCTTTAATCCTACCTTGATCCCTCTACATCACCTGTGTCAAACACAAGGCCCGGTGGGCCGAGTCAGGCCCTCGGCCAAATCCTATCCGACACATTTGAGTTTTCAATTCATTTTGGTCCGCATCTTTAACTCCCGCCATGTGCGGCACTACAAGTCCCAGCAAGCATTGCAAAAGTGTTCCTATATGCGGGTGCTGTGTGCGGATTTGATGCACCACCTTCCCCTAAGCCTACTAACCCTAACCCTACGCTATATCCAAGGATGCATACTAACCCTAACCCTACGCTATATCCAAGGATGCATACTAACCCTAACCCTACGCTATATCCAAGAATGCATACTAACCCTAACCCTATGCTATATCCAAGGATGCATACTAACCCTAACCCTACGTTATATCCAAGGATGCATACTAACCCTAACCCTACGCTATATCCAAGGATGCATACTAACCCTAACCCTACGCTCTATCCAAGGATGCATACTAACCCTAACCCATACTAACCCTAACCCCAAGTTATATCCAAGGATGCATACTAACCCTAACCCTACGCTATATCCAAGGATGCATACTAACCCTAACCCTACGTTATATCCAAGGATGCATACTAACCCTAACCCTACGCTATATCCAAGGATGCATACTAGTATCAGGACCTCTCACTGGTTCAGCAGCAGCATTTAATTGTTTAGTGCAACAAACCTGCTGAGGCACATTCAGTTGGACTCCTGGTTTTGCATTGGCAACGTTGTAACCTCAAGCAGCAACTAGAAAGGCAGCCTCGCGATTCATCGCAAATTGCCATGCAAACAACTACAAAAAACGATTGAGGAAATGAACCTCGGTCTGCTAAATGGCACATTTAGTTTTAAAAAGCTTCAGACGGATCATCAGAGAAAAGAAAATTGTATGCCCATAGCACCTGGTCTAAAGCAAAGTAGATTTGATTAAGTGGTCCTAAGAAGTCCTGTCACACACTGACTTAAATATTGATATCTAGCGGATAAAAAGGAACTGTTTCACTTTGTCCCTTCAAAGTTAGTCATTTATTTCTTGTAAAATAGCCAATGTTTTTGATTAAATAGGTTAACTTTCTGTATCACCTCCTGTGGAATTCATTATAAGAGTATATATATATACACTTTATATATACAGTATATATGGCCCTCAAAGCTGTTTTTTGGATGTGACCCTGCAAAGATTGATTTTGACAGCCCTCCTATAAAGGGAAGGGGTGGGGGGGTAATGGGTCTGTGATGTCAACATTGAGGCCTCCTAATCCACTTAGAGGCCTGATTACATCTAATACCATTACTGTCCCTGCTCTTAATTACACCGCATGATGCCTAGTGTGGCTTCATCCTCTCATCCTGAGGTTCATCTCTTTCTGAGGTCAGCCTCTCATACTTCATCTCCAACGTAGATATTTTATATTTCAGCCCCTTCCCCTTCTGCCACTTGCCAGGTCACCATTGTAAATAACAATGGTGTTAAATAAAGGTTAAATAAACATTTAAAAAACATTTCCTCACCGGGATATATGGAAGTGAAATATGAACTCGTATTATCTGCGTCTCTATATATTTATTTTGTTTTATTCGTTGTGATTTCTACTACTGTCCTGTGCTATATGCTGTGACACCTGATATTCCTGTCCCTGTTCCTGTCAATAATGTACATCTTACAGGAATACAGGTCAGGTTTTGTGTGTGTGTGTGTGTGTGTGTATGTGTGTGTGTGTGTGTGTGTGTGTGTGGACAAGGTGAGCAGCAAACGTGGAATAAGAGGTGTCCCACTCCCTCTCTGTGGTCTAGTGTGGAGGTGCAGTCTGTGTGTCTGAGGTCATATTGAACTGTTGCTTGGATGGAGTTTGGTCTCGAACTGTCGCCATGGACACACAGAAATGGGTGGATATCTGTCTGTCTGTCTGTCTGAGATTTGTTTCCTTTATTGAAATGTGTTCGTACTCGTACTGTACCTCCCTCTCCCTCTCTCTCTCTCTCTCTCTTTCTCGCTCTCTCTCTCTCCCCCCTCTCTCTCTTTTAAAGGGCTCAAGAACTTGTACTGTTCTTGTTAGGTGGACCGCTATAGGAAGAGGAATAACAGCGGTCCAATCTGGGCTATAGATTGGATTCCGCGCAGCGGCGGATCGTTTCGCTCCTGTCTGGGGTGTTTTTAACAACCCCAGTGATGTGTGTTGTTTAGGGGAGGCCGGTGTTAGCCGGCTTTAACACAGTCTGCGGTTAACACACACTAACCCGCGAGGTTACCGCAAAACACAGGAGAGAGAGAGAGATCTGTCCGAACAAAACAATATCATGTATAAGTACGCCAGGGGTCGCGTTAACCGAATATTTTCCGTCATTGACCGTTTTTTTCAAACGGTGACGGAAAAATCTGAGGGCCGTCCGTCATTTTGACAGATTGCATTTCACACCCTGACCACTTGGTGGCGATGAGCATATTAATTGGCTCTTGTAGAAGAAGAGAAGTAGAAAATAAGAAAGAAACAACAAACCCACTTGAAAGTGGCGCAACTATCGACGGTGCCCATGAAGGTCAACAATCGCGCAGCGTGTGACCGGTAAAAATAGATTATGACGGGATTTTTATGACCCTGTCAGTCAAAATGACGGACAACGAAAAAGTCTAGCGCAACCTCTGAAGTACGCAGATAAAAGTTATTATCGGTACTTTTGTGGGGCGATGATAGCAATATGAATACTATATCCTCCTTCCACTTCAGTTCATTTTACTTCATAAAAACACGTGAAATGAAGCTATAGGTCGCCTATAGGGAGACTCCCGAGAGGTTAAAGGAACAATTCACACCCTAACAATATAATAATTAAATGGCTGCATGGCCGACCCGCCGTCGGAGTACGAATGTGTGTATGAATGGGTGAATGTGAGGCAATAATTGTAAAGTGCTTTGGTTGGTCATACCTCTGAGAAAGCGCTGTATAAATGCGGTCCATTTTCCGTCATTATTGAAGATTTTTGCCAAAAAATGTGTAAGCCGCCATTCTCAGGTTTCTAGCTGTAGATTTCTACAGCTAGACGTTTGTGTTATTGTTAAGCTCTTTTTTATAACTATATCAGTACTTTGCTCTACTATTCCGGTCCAAAATATATATAAATGTATTAAATGTATAATGAAATTAAATTAAATATTGTGTTATTGAAGGACATTAACTCAATGTAGGGTCTGGGGGAGATGGGGGGTTATTGTGTCTAGGGGAGATGGGGGTTATAGGGTCTGGGGGGAGATGGGGGTTATAGGGTCTGGGGGGAGATGGGGGTTATAGGGTCTGGGGGGGAGATGGGGGTTATGTAGGGTCTGGGGGAGATGGGGGTTATAGGGTCTGGGGGGAGATGGGGGTTATAGGGTCTGGGAGAGATGGGGGTTATAGTGTCTGGGGGAGATGGGGGTTATAGGGTCTGGGGGGAGATGGGGGGTTATAGGGTCTGGGGGAGATGGGGGTTATAGGGTCTGGGGGAGACGGGGGAGTTATAGGGTCTGGGGGAGATGGGGCTTATAAGGTCTGGGGGAGACGAGGGTTATGTAGGGTCTGGGGGGTGATGGGGGTTGTAGGGTCTGGGGGTGATGGGGGTTATAGGGTCTGGGGGTGATGGGGGTTATAGGGTCTGGGGGAGACGGGGTTATAGGGTCTGGGAGGAGATGGGGGTTATAGGGTCTGGGGGGAGATGGGGGTTATAGGGTCTGGGGGAGACGGGGGTTATGTAGGGTCTGGGGGAGACGGGGGTTATGTAGGGTCTGGGGGGAGATGGGGTTTATAGGGTCTGGGGGAGATGGTGGGGTTATGTAGGGAGTGAGGAGAGTTTTAATGGACAGGGGAGGAGAGCGCTGCTGATCTGCCAACACTCAATACTCCCCCATTACAGCCCGTCCCCCGGGCGCGGGCCTTTAACACACATTACAGCCATCAATAGCACTAATATGCTTTTTCCTAAGCGTTCCTCCGGTGTGTGACTGTGGGAGCCGGGTCCCATGATGGAGGCTGCATGGTGGTCGATACAGTCACCGCCGCAGACCTCTGGTTTGCATGAAGGAAACGTTTCACTTTACACAAGGAGTCAAATATCAACCCCACTTATGGATGGTGTGATAACGTCAACCTAAATCAGGAATACATATGAATAATGTATAGGTTGATATAAAAAAAAAAGACTGTATGTGCGGTACTGTAATTATCATTCATTCTGAGGATGTTATTTCACCAAGGAAATACACCGACAGAATACTGTAATACAGTAATAATGCAGATATGTAATGACACCATTCAACCACAAGAGGGCAGCGTCGCTCTTCCTCAAAACACGCGCCGACACCGCGGGCCGGACGGAGGGTGGTGACACTCCACATGACCCCGGAAAACTAACTCACTAACTTACTAACTAACTCACTCACTAACTAACTAACTCACTAACTAACTAACTAACCAAAAAAAAGTAATCTCTGATATTTAACAACTCTTGTTAAATATTGATGATGTGAGAGAGACAGAGAGAGAGAGAGACAGAGAGACAGAGAGAGAGAGAGAGAGAGAGAGAGAGAGAGAAACAGAGTGTGTGTGTGTGTGTGTGTGTGTGTAGGATGACCAATAGAGCACAGATAAACACCTCCATCAAGCCACCGGGGAGTAGAAAGACCAAAGTCAGCGATACACGAGCATCAATAATTAATCACCACACATTACAAACTACTGGGAAATAGTGAGAAAGTAGGCCTTTATAAATGTCCTGTGTCAAACCACTTCTTAAAACACACTTTCAAACATTGTCGTCTTTTGATCTTTGTATTTTAAATTCTTATTTGTAGTGCTACTTGTTATTTACTTAATTTACTTTTTATTAATGTATTGTCTTGTATTGTATGCAGTGTAACATATATATTTGACTATATTTGTATCTTATCATATTTTAGTTAAGTCTATTCCATATTTTATTTCATCATAAATATATATAGGGCCTATATTTTCTGTATTTATGGATCTTTGTCTCTGCTTTATCCCTGCCTTCTGTTTATATTGTTTTCAGTATAATTAAATGATATATATATATATTGTAGCCCATATTATATGCACTTTGTTATTAAATGTGTACACAAATAGATGAAGTGCATTATTATTATCCTCTCTCAAACCCTCATATAAGCAGACCTGCTCAGGCGACCAGACCGCCTACTTACTTATTCATGAGGGGCGTGGCCAGCCACACCGCCTGTGACGTCATCACTCCACCAGTAACACTAAACACACAGATCAAAGGGCTGGGAAACGTCACCACAATTATTCGGCTTTTAAATTAGGCTTCCCCTCACAATTCACACATTATCACACATCTTTATTTTACATAATTCATTTCCTTTAACATAAATAAATAACAAGTAGCCTAAATTATATTATCCAATTAATGATAATCCATCATTTTACACAGGCCTAACCTTTGTGTTGCTTTGCCTTCAAATTGTTAGTTGCTTTTGTCGTGAATTGATTATTTCCCCTCATTATTTTTGCTTTACATATCGGCATACACATTTTCTCGAGGTTTCTGTCGTGTTCCGCTGTGATAAAACGCCGCCATCTTCATCACCTTTGTAGCCTACAGTATACACTGAATATACGGCCAACTCTGAAGTCGTCCAGCCTACCTTGAGGAGTTCTCCTGCTTCACTGTTGACTCTGTAATCAATAAAATATTAACATATATTATTAATAAGGTACACATTAAGACAAGGTAGGCTACACACAGATAGGCCTAATGAAGGTGAAACAATGACCAATTAACCCTTTAATGAGGCTACTTTATATCCCCCCCCCCCAACACACCACGTGTCGCTGAGGTGGACGTGTTGTTTCGTGACGAACATAAAGTAGACCTACTTAGTGAAATATAAAATGTTCATGACCACTTGAACTCCGAACACGTGCCCGCGGTGACATCACGTGGGCTGCTTCAGGCCGTCAGATCTCCAGCCGCGGGCCGCCGCGTCAATTTGTTACCGCGGTAATCAATTTGTTGCCATGGTAACCGTTCCACCGATTGGAGTCACGTCAACCGCGTTACTTTCATTATTCAGATTACTTCCCACGCATCATTATCGGGGTCAGTTCCTCCTAATTTTCCTCCAAATTAATTAAAACAAACAGCAAATAGGCCTACAATTATTATTATTATGTTTTATTAACATTTGCCGGCAAAAAGCAGTAGCAGACAAGCCGTCACAAGCCGCCGTCGGTGATAAAACAGTAATAAAGGACGTAATGCCTCGGCGCGCCACTAGGGGGGGTGGTGGGGTGGGGTGGGGGGGGGGGGGGGGTGAGTTCATAGTTTAGGGCTGTGAAATAATGACGCCAAGAGGGAGGACGTGAATGACAGTTACAGTAATATGACGGCTGAGGAAGACATGAAGAGAGGCAGAGGCGTTGTGGAAATTGAAAGCAGCGAAACACATAAATGTCACCGTGTTATTATCACCGCGGCGGAGTGGTGTTGTCACTTTTAAACTGCTAATGTCTTTTATATTTCATTTAAAACAGTAATAGTCAACATGAATGAGCTTTACCGAGAGAGAAAGAGGGAGAAAAATATGTGGAAGAATACAGAAATGTAGCTTTCTGTGCAGTGTGTGTTGTGTGTGTGTGTGTGTGTGTGTGTGTGTGTGTGTGTGTCTGTGTCTGCAAGAGTGTTTTTTATATTTGTACGCATTGTTGTTTACACATGTTCTTATTTGCATGTGTCATGTCCATCAATTTGGCTGTCTGGCTGTCTCAGCTCATCTGTGTGTGTGTGTGTGTGTGTGTGTGTGTGTGTGTGTGTGTGTGTGTGTGTGTGTGTGTGTGTGTGTGTGTGTGTGTGAGGGGGTGAGTGCGTATGACCGTGTGAAGGTGCATGTATGTGTGTGTGTTTGTGAGCGTCTGAGCATGTGTGTGAGCGTGTGCACGTGGATGCGTGTGTCAATGTGTGTGTGTGTGTGTGTGTGTGTGTGTGTGTGTGGGAGGGGGGGGGGGCTGCAGGCAGAGCCTAGGGACAGACCATAATTACCAGGGTTTGTGACAGGAGGGATAATCAGTCTCACTGGGAGTACTGAGATCTGGACCGAAACACAGAGGAGCGCACGTGAAGGCCTCACACACCTTACTGGAGAACTCACATAACCCCTCGCTCATCCATAGGCCTCGCTGTGTGTGTGTGTGTGTGCAAGTATGTGTATATATGTATATTTATATTTACAACACATACACACACACATATGTGTGTTTAGGCGGGGAACTGTGTGAACCACGCGCTCCACCATGACTCCACATGTGATTCTCATCATGTGCTCAGAACCAGAGTGACTCCAGAGTGACTCCGGATGAATGATATCCTCTCTCTCCGATCCGAGGTGATAATATCATATCTCTAATATCTAATGTGTCGTTCAGCGTCAGAACCCCCCCCCCCCCTCGCTGTTCTCACACTGATTGCCGCGCTTTGAGGTTCCTCCAGTGTCTTTGGTCTGCTATAATAAAGACATGCAAATGAGCTTTCTGTCCAACCTGTGTGTGTGTGTGTGTGTGTGTGTGTGTGTGTGTGTGTGTGTGTGTGTGTGTGTGTGTTTGTGTATGATGAGGGATTAAATGATTTGTACATTGCCATGTTTGCAGAATTATGAGAAATCACATATTTTTTGGGGGGATGAAATTACTAATACACAATCAAAAAACAAATTAACTATATATTTATATGTGTGTGTGTGTGTGTGTGTGTGTGTGTGTGTGTGTGGAAAAGGAGATGTTTTCTGTACCCCTGAGATTGTATTGTCATACATAACAATGTGCTGATCTGTTTTAATCTGTTTGATCATTCAAAGAAATGTGATTCCTAATGAAAATGTACTTGTAATGTGGAATTGAATAAAGTATCTAAACTGTGCATGTGTGTCTGCGTGCGTGCGTGTGTGTGTTGAGGGGTTAAGATATTTGTAAATATTCATTCGAATAAATACAATATAGATCAATACTTTCCATCCCATTGTTTGTGCGTATTGTGTGTATATTCACACCATAGATATGATATGTAAAGATGGGCCGTCTCCCTTGATGTGTTTTGCTGTGAGGTTGACACGCTGATCGTCAGGTTAAAGAGAGATGAGCGCAGGAGAGGAGCACACCTCACATCTATAGAGACTATAAGGGGAAGGTTAACATGCACACACAAACACACACACACACGCAAACACACACACACACACACACGCACACACACACATACACACACACACACACACACACACAGACCTCACAGCGGTCCACACACCTCATAAATCTTTCAAAGTTTCCACGCAGAAACGGACTTCAAAAGGAAACACACACACACACGCGCACACACACACATACACACACACACACACACACACACACACACACACGCACACACACACCTGAGCAGGATGATGTCTAACCCCACCTGCTCCTTAATGACATGTCCCTGTGAGTTCACTGTGAGTCTCTTTGGATGAATGCATCTGCTAAATGACTGCTAACTATAGTAGATAATAGAGAGGAGTGGAGGAGATGTTAGTAAGGAGGAGGAGTTACCGGTCAGATCATCTGGTGACCAATGAAACATCTTCTGGAAGGACTTCTTCTGGTTCTTCTGGTTCTAGTGGTTCTAGTAGTGCTACTGGTTCTACTGGTTCTAGCAGTTCACCTGGTTCTGATTGTTACTGTTCTTCTGGTTATAATGGTTCTAGTGGTTCTGATGGTTACTGGTTCTAGCAGTTCTAGTGGTTCTACTGGTTCTAGCGGTTCTACTGGTTCTGATTATTACTGGTTCTAGCAGTTCTTCTGGTTATAATGGTTCTAGTGGTTCTGATGGTTAGTGGTTCTAGCAGTTCTAGTGGTTCTACTGGTTCTAACGGTTCTACTGGTTCTGATTATTACCTACTGGTTCTAGCAGTTCTTCTGGTTGCTAATGGTCCTAGTGGTTCTGATGGTTACTGGTTCTAGCAGTTCTACTGGTTCTAGTGGTTCTGGTGATAACTGGTTCTAGTATTTTGAGTGATTCTAGTGGTTCTTGTGGCTCTACTGGTTCTGCTGGTTCTGGTGGTTCGGTTCTACCTGTTCTTGTGGTTCTGATGGTTACTGGTTCTGATGTTTTTCAAAAGAAACCTTAAGACGTATCTTTTTAGCTTGGCTTTTACTTAAGGTGCCGTGTCATTTGCTGCCTTAGTTTTAAGTCTTATTCATTGGTTCTCATACTATTTTGATCCCTTGTGTTTATTTATTTTA